>QNUK01000434.1:530000-560000 GCA_013621035.1 Clarias magur | reverse complement strand
AAACTCCTAATTTCAGGTAAATATACTCATGAATTTAA
Source organism: Clarias magur (assembly GCA_013621035.1). Lineage (NCBI taxonomy): Eukaryota > Metazoa > Chordata > Actinopteri > Siluriformes > Clariidae > Clarias > Clarias magur. The sequence goes on along the minus strand of QNUK01000434.1, from coordinate 559,962 downwards.
ATAAAATGAAGAAAAGTTAGAAGTCTAGAAAAAAAACATTCTGTTTCTGTGACTTTAAACTGCTTTAAACAGCAAACAAACAAAAAACAACAACTCTAATTTAAATGAAAATTAGATTTAAATTAAAATCTAATTTAAATTAAGATTTTTTCCCCTTGACCACATTTCTTTTGTGTAATTGAAGGTTCAGCGCTATCTTATGCTATAATGCATAGAGCAATCCTTAACCCAAGTCCAGTCAGTTCAACAATCTCCTTAGCTATTTTCTTTGTTCGAGGGAGTCTCTCCTTGTACAGTACAGTACAGTGGAACCTCGGATTGCGAGTAACCTGGTTTACGAGTGTTCCGCAAACCAAGCAAAGATTTTTAATAAATTTTTAATCGGAAACCGAGCAAGTATTAGTTCACGAGTGCCGAGTATCATGTATCACGCATGCGACTCTTATTTTGACACCGAGCGTCAAATGATCGCAACTGAGCCGATGATTTTTCTCTCTCTTGCGCTGTGAAATTGTGGGTAATCGTCTCCCCTGCTCCCCTGGGTCTTAGTGCTCGTCACTTACTGGTATAATCGTCTCCCTCTCTGTTTCATCGCGTCTCATATGTGTGTGCGAGCGTAATTTGACACTGACACACACACACACACACACACACACACACACACACACACTCTCTTGCCTGTGCGCACGCGTAATTTGACATCAACACACACATGGACACACACACACACACACTCTCTCGGCTTCACACACGCACACGCAGACACGCTTTCTTCACACAGAAAACTCAGCTCTGTCGGGATTCTTTTCAAAGGTAAGGTGCTGGTTCATTTGTTTTGTTTTGTTTTTTGTACTTTACAGCAATGATTTCGTTAGTCTGCGGTCACGCGAGTGTCATTAGACAGATTTCTTTTTTCCCCTGTTAAAACAGTGTGTGCGTGTTGTGTGCGTGTTTGTTGTGAAACTTAAAAAGCGAGGTGGGGGGAGGGAGGAGGAGTTTTACTGTGTAAGACGAGGTGAGAGGCTAATTCCACACACACACACACACAAATATCTGTCGGGATTTTTTTAAAATTTTTTTAAAGGTAAAGTGCTGGTTAATTTGTTTTATTTTTACTTTATATATTGTATCAATTATTTTTATGTATTTATTTTTTGGGGCTGTGGAACGAATAATTTGAGTTTTCATTATTTCTTATGGGAAAATTAGATTTGGTTTACGAGTGTTTTGGAATACGAGCCCGCTTCCGGAACGAATTATGCTCCTAATCCAGGGTTCCACTGTACCTTTTCCGGGATCGCAGGATACTTTGTTTGACGTGGCTTTTTAAGAGATGAGAAGGATTTCAAGAAACAAGACTTGCTGCACTCATCATTAATCACTGCAGTAATTATCGAATCAAAGCATCTTAAGTACTTGCTTATTTTAATCCAGGGCTGATGCTTAAAACGGATCATAAACTGATTTTAATCTGAAATACCCCACAATAGATTTTACCCAAATCAGGACATGTATGAAACTAATAAACTTTTTATTAAATCATTTTTCACCATATGTATACAGAAATATGAAAATATGTACATCCAAAATAGCATGTCTGGACTGCAAACTAAAGGGCTTCAAATGTCGATATAAAAATTATTTATTTTCCTTATACATTTATATATATATATATATAAATATAAAAAGAATAGAAACAAAACACACTCTGAGTAAAAAAATAGGGAAATGAGCATGCTAGTTTAGAGGTAGTTATATTTATATTTTATACATAATAGCTAGCTACTTTACATCTGTGAAAAGCAAAACCCCGCATGCTGTAGTACAGTCTAATCCACGGCTGTTCCTCTGGTTACATTTATACATGTTAAAAACAACAACACCTACTGAATACATGTCAAATGTGAAACTGTTGCACCATAAATGTTTCAATTCCAGTTTAATCGTTCAATATTTCAAACCGTTTTTATCTTGCGCGTTGTCCGCGATTACGGTAAACAAAAACCTGCCAATTTTTAATCAGCTGCAATTATTTTATTTTAACATAGTGTGTGATTAATTGCTTGATCATTTTTAATTAAGTGCTTTATTTAAAATCAAACACTACCAAGGACCAGGTAGGCCAGAGCGACCATTTTCACATTGTAACATTAAAGGAAACGGTTCAGGCGAAAATGAAATGGACACAATGCCCGTTCTGACCCTGATAAAATGAACTTGTGTTTTTCCACGTACATGAAAATATTATACAATTTTTTACCTCACCCCCTTTTTAGCTCACTTGTGAATCATTTGTGAATGATTAGATTATATTCCACATGGATTATGATATTATTTCCAACCCCTAACCAACCAAAACCAAAACACCACATACACACAGTTCTACTATGGTAAACTGTAGTACTGTACGTACCATACTATACCAGAGTAATACCATGGTAGTCTAGATAGAGTACCAGGGTAGATACGATGTAACTTAAGTGGGTACCACAATACTTTGGTGAATCCTATGGTACTTACTGGGTACCACATGGGCTACCAAAATTCAGCAAGTCTCTTATATGGTATGTTCTTACATAATGAACCATATTCGATATGTTAGCACATACTGCTGGTATGGTATAGTACAGGCAGCACCACATTATTGTATGTAATATTAAAAGTTTCAATATACACTACGGAATTTAATTAATGCTACATACATACAGTACTATATGAATATTACTATTATTGTGGGTATAAATATATAGCATTTTTGACAGTGTCCTGGTGCATGTTCCACAATACCATGACTATGGTCCATGTACCATTGTACCAAAGTATGTCCCATGGAAGAATCACATACATAATTGTGATACATGTACGATATCAGCAAATAAGTACCATGGTACCATTAGACAACCATGGAACCTAATGATAGAAGAAATTATATATTCTAGGCACATTATCACAGGGAAGTTCCTGCTAAAAGGAACACTTCATCTGTGTTACATTGGTTTTTAAAACACCGCTAGATTTTGGTGTGGTTTGGTTTTAGGGAAAAGAGGGGACATGTTGTTTGCCATGTTAAAATATAGGATGCAAAGTCATGATGGTGAAATATTTACTTACTTGTGAGGAGAAAGGCAAGAAATAAACTTGAAATTATGAGGTATAAAAAGTTGTTGCAATGGCATGATATGTCGAAACGGATAGAGATAAAAAGTCACAATTGTGTGCAAAAGTGAAATAATGGAAGTAGCGATTGTGTGATGATATGTCACAGTGATATGAGGTTCTGTTGTAATGGCAAAATGTTAAGACACAATTGAGTGATATGTTGATGCTAGGATAAAAGGTCACACAGTATGTTGGAATAGACCACTTTCCAGTTAAACGCCCTTAGTAGTAATAATAATAAACAGTATATTTACTCATACTCTATACAGGATGTCCCCTACTTATGAACGAGTTCCGTTGCAGAAGACCGTTCGCAAATTGGATTCGTTCTTAAGTCTGACAAAAACAGTCTTACACGCCTTTGACACGAATTACTTAGATGCCATTCTGTGAGCTGTTTTCCATTTTCTTTGACTGTGAACAAATTTAGGATTCTTCACCATCAGGACAGCTTTACAGAACAGACATTTGGTATCATCGTGCTCCAAGACTGATTCACTGAAACCGATGAGGCCGACTCATTTCTCCCGCAACCCCACACGAACACACATACAATATACCGGACATTTTATACATTCACTTAAATTTTAAACATCACTGAAAATATTGTATATAATTGTACATGTTGGTATCTGGTGCACTGCAATGTCTATTCTTTTACAATACATGTGAGCTACTTTCGTGATTTGATTGCATCTACGAATTTTCATAGAACTGTGGCCTGTTCATATCTGCGGAAATTCATAACTTGAATCTGTCTCAGGGGATTAGGGGCAGTATGTGGTATTCATCATGGACCCGGTGCCAATCCATCACAGGATGGATCCATCACACACGCTCTCACACACTCTGGATAAGTTGGAAACACCAATTAACCTAATCTGCATGTCTTTGGACTGTGAAAGGAACCCAGACACAGACCCGAGGCATCACTCTAACCCTCAACCAACCATGGAGTGCTGGAGTGCTGTGGAGTATGCCACAGTGCCGCCAATAAATAAATACAGATTTATAAATAATTTCCACCGAGCATCTAAATGATTCTATAAATGATTGATTCAAGAGCTTTGTGAAAAATAAATGTGTAAATTTCAAAACAGGTTTTAGGCATTACATATGCACTATGAAAAGATGCCCCCAAAAATACCTATGGTGCTATATCCACTAAGGGGTGCCAGGCTTGAAAGTCCATTTCTTTGCTGCTCAACTAACCCAGTGTTACCCAAAGTGTAGGGCATCACCTCCTAATGGGCCTTTGGGGTACTATAGGTAGTATGCAGAAGGTCATTTATAACAAATAAATAAAAAAGTTTTATATTTTCAATTTTGTAATTAGGTTTTTTAAATTCTCATGAAATATTTTTTAAATATGTATTTACATATAAAAATAACAAGAACTAATAAAACAGCCATGGGATTTAAACAACATTATATTCTTTGTTTATCTTCATCGCTTGCATTGATCAGAAGATATGATTCAAGGTTTGGGTGGGTCACGGAGGATTTAAAGTGGGCCGCCGCTTTGTTAAGTTTGAGAATGGCTGCTCGGCGATCACAGATGGATTTATTTTTCTGCTAGACTGGAAAGTGTCTGACGCTGATGCAGGCTTGATGTTAGGTTGCAATAACATTTTGTTATGTGACAGCAGCATTTGGCAGACGCCCTTATCCAGAGCGACTTACATTTTCCTCTCGTTATACATCTGAGGGTTAAGGGCCTTGCTCAAGGGCCCAACCATGGCAACGTGGAGTTTGAACCTGGGATCTTCCGAGCTGTAGTCCACTGAGCTAGCCCTGACCTAAGATTGGAGCCTTCATTATAATGGTGAGATAAAAAAAATGACAATTGTGTGATTAAAAAGTCACAATTGTGATGTTACGTGGAGATTGTGCTATTATGACGCAATCGCAGGATAATTCTGATTAATATGAGGCGTTATTATTAATCTGAGTAATATTATATTTTGTGTAAACAAGCTTCAGTAGTGAATATATGTTTAGCTATTTGTTTAGATTTAGTTTTTTTTTTGGCCCTGAAGCTATTTGCCCTGAAACACGTCTCGGTTGAGCAACTAGATTTGGGCGAATATTGCGATGACATTTTGTGCATTTCATTTTGGCACCAAACTATTATTGTAAGGTTTGAAAGGATTTGAAATATTACACCTGCTTAATGTATGAAACCTGTAAGGTCCAACAGTTTGAGTCCATTTTTGTATTTCCTCCCTTATCAAAAAAGTAAAATTTTGTCCATGATAAATGTCTTTGCCCCAGTTGGAAGGGTGCTGATATCTGAGCGAGGTCCAACAGGACTTATGAATGGCATGCGGGATGTGAAGACTGATAAACTCCAGAGATGAGAGAGCTGCCTCTCTGATTGTCCATTCGTTTACTCCACAAGTTTTCCTCCTTTTTGTCATTTTCTGTATTCATCATCTGCAGCTGGCATGGCACAAGTGGCACTGAGCCCTCGAGCGTCGCATCCGCCTCTGAGCAAAAAGGCACCAGTGCTTGGGTGGAGTCGCATGAGCTCTTCTCCATCTCTACTGAGACGAACGAGTCGAGAACGCGGTCCTGCACCAGCCGAGCTCGGTTCAGGAGGAGCTTTGCGTCCTCGCGGAAGTGCGGGTTGAAGAGGAGGTAAAGCAGCGGGTTGACACATGCTGGGAGTGGGAGGAGCAGCAGCAGGACTGATTTGATCACATCCTCGCTGACGGGGATGAGGGAAAGCAGGGAGGCGAACGTGAGGAACGCGACAGGGCAGTAAAGCAGGCAGTTGGTGAAAATGAGCCAGGCGACGTGCTTGATCATGGCGCAGTCCCACACGCTGTCGAAGTTCCCCTTCATCAGATCCCAGTAGAGCTTAATATAAGTGCTCGTGATCAGCAGAAAACAGAGAGAGTTCATCATAATCAGAGCCACCATGAAGCCCAGTGTGGTGGGCGCAGCATCTGGGAGCGGGGAGGGGATACAAAGGGGTGTCGTTCCAAATTTCCCCACCCCCAGCAGAGGCAGGCTTGCGGAGACCAACGAAAGCGTCACGCATACCGCAGCGGCGCACCGGACACTGCTGTGAGACGGCGACTTCCCAAACGAGACAGAAACACTGCACTGCACCGCTGCAAGCACCAGGAACAAGATTGATGATTCTGATGCCGCTACAGAGATGAACCCTGTGGCTCGGCAACCGGTGCCTGTTTCCCAGCGTGCACCATAGGAGGCGAACTCGCCAAAGGTCAGAGCGTCAGCTAGCGCCAACACAGACGCACAGAGTCCAGTGAGCAGGTTAGAAGCGCCGATGGAGCCGATGATGAACTTAACGGGTGAGAGGTAGCTGGGCGAGGCGAAGATGGAAAGGATGAGGAGGATGTTGGCCAGCAGAGAGACGAGAGAAACGATCCACATCCCCAAGCGAATCAACCAGCTGTCGAACAGTGCATCACATGGCTTAAACGGACCTGCAGGACAGGGAGATCAAACCAACACTCAGATTACACATTGTACTAGGGGTACACAAGTACCTCATCAAGCAGAAATAGTCCTAATGCACAGGGTAATGAGTGAGAGAAGAATATTACATAGAAACACCCCAACCAAAAAAGTGCTAGTCTCTGTTAGTCCACTAGGGGGAAGCGATAATAATTACAGTCGGAATAAACCTGATTTGTGCTACTGCGTACCTTATGGCACAGCCCACGAGCACCTTCCCAGAAATAAAACTACATGTCAAGTCAACAACTGTGATTGATCCACCTGACAGCAACATACTTTAGTTTTTTTGGAAAATAGTTGAATGTGGTATTTACCATCTCCTCCAATTTCAGAAAAAGTAACTTGTTTTTTCAACATCTTTTAGCTAAAACTTCAAGATCTGCCTAGTTTACCACCACCAAACCAATTAGATGAAGGATGGGTCATACACGGCAGGCTGACAGAGTTCTAGGCAGGCTTTGACAAGGTGTTGCTTTGCCCCTGGGTCAGCAGCCTGCGGACGAACTTGTCAGCAACACACGGCATGTTCAAATCACACGTGAGGCTTGTCTGGACTGTTCCTAATGCTGTTGATTTGTTCTCTGACGATCATCGTGCACAAGTTGCCGAGGGGTTTTGACATTTCCGGGGGGGTGGTTGAGGCGGTTGAGGTCGTCGAAGGGCTTCCTGATCTCTCATCGTCTTCCAGTGATGTTCTTCTGCTATTGAACGACTCGTTGCTGAATGGCCGTAACCCTGCAGAATCTGTGAAAGATTTGCCCGGTTTCCCTCAGAATTTTAGCTTCCAATGTGCACAGGACGATGTCTTTTGGCACACTGACTTATGAAGGTCGGTGCTCCCTGTGACTGTGTGTACAACCTTGTGCTGCCATCTGTTGGTGTGTTACGAAACTAGTCTTGGAACCTTTTGATACCACGTCGTACTGTATATGCTCACAACACCACGTAGACTTGACAAAGCAGCATAAATCATGATGGCCCAAAATGTGCAAGGCAAACCCTAGAGCAGAGGGCGTTGTAAAGAGGGCGGTGTGAACGTGACGTTACAGTCAGTTGACTTTTGACCGTTTATTTAAAAAAAAAAGTCAAAGAAAATTAAAAGACAGAGACTTAAAACAATAGTAACGAAAGAATGCCGGGACACTACAACCGTTCTCACACAAGCACGACACAGGATCTGAAGAAACATTGCAGAGGTGACGCAATCTGTCAAAAGTGCTTGGAGAGAAAAAAAAAAAAAAAAAGTGATTTTCTTTTTACGAATTCAAGCTAATTCAACGCATATAATAACAGTTACAGGTTTGAATGATTGTTTATCACTTTATACTTCAATTTGGACAATAAATTAAATAATTTCTGTAGATCTCCTTCATAAGTAATGCTCCTGTTAAGGCAATATTTATTTATGAAGTTTGTAATCACCTGGGACAGGGGTGCACTGGACACTAGTTTGGAGTTTGGACTCTTCAATGGCTGCTTGGAATTCCTCCAGATCAGGATCATCTGCAAAAAAAAAACAAAAAAAAAAACTCTCCTTTAATTCAACATTACACCTAATCATAACTTTCATCCCGCGCCACTGCGTGCGTGTTCACCCCCAGCTGACGCGTTTGATCTCCTTCCACATGTCAACACTTTCTGATCTCCTGACAACAGATCGATGTCCCTGCAAACCTAGCGCACAATGCCGAAAGCGCGCACGCTAATCATGCTTTGTTTTCTTTCTCTTTCACTAAGATGAATGGAGCGTTCAGATCTTTTCTCGTCAATCGTCCGCGGTGTAATCACGCCGCCGCTTTAAAGTCAGGGAGATGAGATCGCTGACAGAGGAATGCAGAGAGAAACACTTTGCTGTGGTTACTGTACGGCACCGACATGTTTTTACTGCTCTAATTAAAGACGAGCAGACACGCAGATCAAAAATAGACGGACAATTTATCGAGCTGTGCTTTTATTATCGCGAGGAATCAGGACAGTTTCTCTTGTTCTGGAAAATCAACAGAAACCACTGTATTTATTTTTATCACTATATCTCGATCACAGTTTGTTGTTCTTGTGTGTGCGCAGACAGGCAGCTTGACCTCAACGTCGATGTATGAGGATTAAATGTGGATTATTCCACAGTTAAGGGAAAAGCGGGCAAACGTATTGGAATTTATTTCTTTACTGGACTTAAACACTCAGGAGGAGTGTACAGTTATAGGGAAATAATCAACATTTTTTTTTAATCGATTTTCCTATTAGTGTGAAATTTTACGGAATTATGGGGAGCGTTCGAGTCAAACCGGGACTTTTGATTGTAATAATTCCCTGGTACACTAATGCACTTATGTTTCTCAGTTTCACTGGTGGTTGGATCATCAAGGTAAAAAGGTTTTCTCAGCCATGATCGCACTGCCTGATTCACATCTGAAATGTCTTCTTAGGGTAAAATTCCCGTTATCACCTGTCTCTTATGCTGAATTATAGTTACTATGGAAACGATCACGTATTACTTTCTAATTTCTTGCATTTATCTAAACTTTAGATTTGTCTTGCAGCTGGAACCACTGTCGGAGTATCTCATGTAATGATTCGACTGATTTCGATTTTTTTTTTTAGGTTCAACATCGTTATGACTGAGAATCTAAAAGCGCTGAATTCGAAGCTGTCCTGTTGTCTTAAGTCCTGATCTTGGTATAATAGTTGGGAAAGGAAAATCCCTGGAAGCCGAAAGTGAAAGTCCCAGAAAAATGCATTTAATATCTTTTTAAAAAAGAAACTAAAATAAAATAAACATACAGCAGGGTTATACAGTAATAAATCAGGTCCTCTTACAATCGGAGTGAATTGGGACGTGGCCGAGCGGCCTTTTCTGAAGCTCCTCCTCCTCTGCCCCCGCCGTTTCCTCCCACTGAGGGGCGGACCTGTAACTGCTGCACCCTCCGAACACGCAGCACTGATAAGCATAGGGCATCTCGATTACCCTTAAGGGGGGAAACAAGAAACATTCACATCAAACATTAATAGAGTTTAGGGAGAGAGGGGAGTTTTACCAATGTATTATTGGCGTGTATCTAATATTTACATTTAGTTGATAAGATTAACACATTTTCGGATATCCTTCTAAGGAAGCTGGGAAGATCAGCTCAGTTCGACCCAGAGTTTCAGTGCATGACATCACATAAAGATGGCCGCCCATGCTTCAAAGTTTATTATCTGTGGCAGTGTGAAGGGAGATGAGCGAGTTTAATGGTATTTATTTGGGAGTTTGGCAAATACGTAACATCGACTATGCAGGAAATATATGCTACACTTTAAAGACTTGTCATGGGTCTAGCTGGTTGTAGTGGCTAGACCAGCTGATGTTGTTGCCGTGGGCATATATGGCAGGCATGCACGTAGAGGGGTTTTAAACAGAAAGTGACTTTTATTTTAAACACAACTCAAAAACAGACAAACGAACAAAGGAACCAAAACAACAAACTCAAACTAAAACTAGGGCTCAGGAAAAACACAGGAGCTGACACAGGGAATCGACAGAGAACTAGGGATGAGGAAACATGGAGCTGGAGCGGACTAAGGACACATAGAACTAGAGCTAGAACTAGAGACAAGACTGGACAGGATGCGGCGAGGACTGGAGAGACTAGACAGGACTAGACAGGAGACAGGGCTACAGACTAAAGACAGGGCTACAGACTAAAAACAGGGTCTCAGGGACTAGACTGGCTGGGTTAGTGAGGTTAGTAGCTACATGGAATACTGGGGACACTGGATGCTGACCTAACCGGGTTAGTATCTAATGGGGTTAGTGGCTAACCGGGTTAATACTGACCTAGGGGACCGGAAGACAAAAGGCAGGGCACACATGGGGCTATACCAAACTAGCGGCTAACCTACTAGTGACCAGAACCACTAGCAGTCAATCCCACTAGAGGCTAGCCTACTGTAGGCTAACCCTACTAGGGGCTAACCCTACTAGCCGTCAAGGCCTACCTAGAGCCCTCTTGAACACAGGTTACAAAACAAACCAAAATATAAACTTAGAGAAACAAAAACCAAACAAAAGGGATGCCCACATGACGGTATATACAAAAACAATCACTCACAAACAAACCAAACAATGCTCAACCCAGTTCCCCAGAACAAACTGCTATTTATAGAGGTTTTAATGAGCCACCTCAGTTCAGGTGAGCACTCATCACCTGACTGAGGTGCCTTCTGGGAAACTGAGTCAACCAACAAGAACTACACAGACAGACAGACATGAACAGTGACCTCTAGTGGAGGTTCCTAACAAGACTGTTCATATGACTAAAATAAACGGGCTATCTGGTCGCTTCGGAATTAAGCCGAATGCAGCAGTAATGTTTAATCAAATGGTAGTGAATCATTTTAGAGGTTTTTTTCAGACGTTGGTGTAAGATGCAGCTATGCTGTATATGGAGCTAAGTGTATATTCTGTATCTATAACCCAACGGTATTGTCGACACTTCAGAAAACCAAGGAGTAGAGTGGGAGATATCGTCCAACAATGTATTAGTCATGTGCTAGGTGAGATAGAATGTTAGAAGATATATAAACGCGACCCCAGCATTAAACATATTACTAGCATTTTCACTTTTAAATCATTTGTATACAATAAAAGGCATTTTGTGTGCAACTGATCCTGAGGATGGAATAGAAGCTTCATGGATACCTGATGTTGGGTAGCTCTTCATTTCTGAAGGAGTGAGACAGGTGTGTGTTTCCTCTTAGTTTGAGGTGGGTAAGACTGTTCAAGCCGGACAGGGGGACTCGGGATAACCGGTTATCACTCAGATCACTGCAGAGTCAGAGAGAGAGAGAGAGAGAGAGGGAGAGAGAGAGAGGTTTATTATGACAAACAGCTTACATTAGTGTGTATATGTTACAGTACCTGTGACAGATGGTACCACATTAGTTACAATGAATGAAAAAGTAGAGTTCAATGTGTGATCAAAGTGGGATCAGTGTCTCACTGTCTATACGGCTTCATCCTGTATTCAGGGTTGTGGCGACCTGGGCCCATATTCACAAAGCTTCTTAGAATTCTCTCAGAGAGCTCCTATCTTAGGCTAAAAAGTCCTAGCTGGGAGTCTTAGACCAAAAGTGATTTAGAAAACCTCTTAGACCGACTCTGAGTAAGGAAAGTACAAAAACATTTATCTTAGTGAGGGGGTGTGGTCGCCCCCGTTGCTAGGGATGATGTAGCAATTCAAGGACTGTGATTGGTTGATAAACTATAACCTCTGACCTCTGCAAAGGTCTTGACATGCGCTCTTTGTGAAAATAGATTATATGACAATAGAACAGACAATGAAATCATAATGCTTGTATATAAAGAAATTGTATAATCATGAATGCAGGCCACTTTATACAAAGTTTCTGTTATAAGCTAAATATCTTAAAGTGCATTAAAACAGCCAAATGATGAAAATGTGAACCAATAGTTAGTATATTAAAGTTCTTACATTTATCTACTAAACTGATTTTATTACTTGTGATCCATTTCAGATTGATGGGAGCAAATGGCTCAGCATTTACCAGTTGACATGATTACAGGATTACAGTTTATTTAAGTTGCACTTTGGGATGGTCTGTAGCCAACAATCCAAGAGAGATGGAAGAAAGTAAAACAACGAGAAAACCAACCTGGACAGAAGAGCAGGTGTTTACTTTTAGCTTAATGTTCAGTGTTTGGAGAATATTTCTTCCTTCCGCCATTTTGTCCTCTGCTAGAGAAAATCTTAAGCCTCTTAAAAGTCCTCCCCTCTACTCTTAACAAATTTTACCTTAGGAGCTGTTTTTAGGGCTAAGATGTTTTGTGAATCATTTTTATCTTCACTAAGATTTAATCCTAAATCCTAAATAAAGGAGAAATTCTAAGAAAATGTCATAATTCTAAGATTTTTCTGAGAATTCTGTCACTAGGAGCAACTTTTAGGCTTAAGAAGCAATTATCTCAAAGAGCTCCTATCTTAGCTTAAAAAGTCCTAGCTGGGAGTCCTAGACTAAAAGTGATTTAGGAAACTTTTTAGAGCAACTCTGAGTAAGGAAAGTAGAAAAACCTTACCATAATTCTAAGATTTTTCTTAGAATTTCATCACTAGGAGCAACTTTTAGGCTTAAGAAGCTTTGTGAATACGGGCCCTGGAGTCTATCCCAGGAGACTTACAGTAAGGCACGAGGTTAAGTAAGCCTAATTAGCCTAATCCGCATGTTTTTGGACTGTGGGAGTAGACCCAAAGTACCCGGAGGAACCCCACCAAGCACGGGGAGAACAGGCGAACTCCATGCACACAGAGGTGGGAATTGAACCCGGACCCTCAAGGTGCAAGGCGACAATACGAACCACTAAGTCACTTTGCTGCCTTAATTTGCAGCATCATCAATTGTAAATTGCTGAATTTACAACTATAATGTACAGAATGACCGGGTTATCACATCTATGGAGTTTTTTTTCCCCCCTGACACACAGGAATATCTTTGGGAGCACGAGGAATCGTTCACACACATGAACTGGCCAGGACACTGTGCTCCATAATCACAGCTTAAGCCAAATCATAGAGTGTGACTTTTTTCACTAGACAGTGTATTATATGGTGTGGAAAGTGTAACCCTAGTTCATTTGTATTGTTCTTAGTTGTGTGAGTGAGTGTGAGTGTGTACTCACAGTTTGAGCAGAGAGTGAAGAGAGGTGAAGGCTTCAGGATGGATCACCTCAATCTGATTCCAGCTCAGGTCACTGTGCATAAAAACAAACTCACTATAAGTTTCCAGCTTAGAAAAAGAAAAATTTTGTTGAGTTAATGTTGAATTCTTTAATTCTTTAGTATTAGTCATTTACGCACCATTCCAACCTTCACTATATTAATGTATGAGTTTTGCAATGCAGTGAATTACCTTCAATGACACAATAATTCATAAAAAATTTAAATAAGAGCAGACTACATTCAACGGATAAACTTTTCTATCTTGCTCCACAATTTTTATACATTTCTCTCATTTTTTCCCTTGTTTCTTCCTTTCTTTCTATTGCATCATCCACTTTGTGAGCAAATAAAGAACTAAATTGTACACCGAGTTTGTAAGTCTTTTAATTATTCTACTATCAACAAAAATGTAATGTAAATGCAATGTAAAAAGGTTGTTTTAAATCCCTAAAAAGGTGTAATTTACATAGAAAACCACCAGGGGTCAGTGCTGTACCACTAAATATATTATAACATTTCATTATGAGGCTTAAACACATACAGTGTGCATAGAAATCTTACAAATAATATGATATGTGTACTGTAAAAAAGTTTATTTTTATACTTTATTTTAAAATCTAAAGTCTCAAACTTAATGATCAATCTCTTTCTGATCACAGGTTAAATGGTGAATTTGACTTTTTTCTTCTTAGAATTTTCACATTATATTTTATTTTATATAGGTTTTACGGTAACTAGTGAATAACATAAATACAACACATTTCCAATAGTGTAATTGTCTTAAAGTTTACATAAAAGACCATATAAAAAGAGAAAAGCATATAAAATGGAAGGAACCTCACAGTGCTCGAAGGGATACAAGCTGCTGAAACGTGTTCACGTCGATCCGCCTGATCCGATTGTGCTGCAGTCCACTACACACAAATACACACAAACGGACAAAAATGAAGCTCAGGACTCAGGACACAGTGGCAGTGAGATCTAAGTAAAAAAAGGCAGCTCACATCTCTTGTAGCGAAGTGCAGCGGTAAAAACTTGGCAAATCTTCAACTGCATTATGAGACAACTCTCTGTGAAACACAAACAAATATTATAACCGGATGGATTTTACATCGCCATTATAAAGACCTAACATAGCTTTACATAACATGACATTATGACATTATGTTCTATGTACTGTATATACTGTAAGGCTAATAATATACAAGACTTAAGTGTAAGGGTGCCAATAATTGTGACACATTTGATTTTGTATAGAAACACATTTTTGCTAAACCTTTTGTTATTTTTCATTGGTTTTATTCCCAACATGAATTATTTTCAATAACAGGTTTTTGGATCTTTAATAGGGGTGCCAATATTTCTGGAGATGACCAAGTCATCACACTCCTAGTTCTCTCTTTGCTTGTTTTTAGAATGGACTTAATCAGAAAGGGCAGAGGTGAGTGTGTGAGCAGTGTATTAGGCGTGTGTGTGTGTGTGTGTGTGTGTGTGTGTGTGTGTGTGTGTGTGTGTGTGTGTGTACTCACAGCACTCTAAGATTGGGCAGCTGTTGACAGAGATCAGATGGCAGACTGGTGAGACCTGCTCGTGTCAGAGTGCTGAAATGCAGACAACGAAAGAGAGATAGAGAGAGAGAGAGAGAGAGATAGAGAGAGAGTGAGTGTGTGTGTGTGTTGTTGGTCTTTCGGCTACCCCCATCAAGGGGTCTCCACAGCGGACCATCCGATCCACACACAACTTGGCACAGGTTTTATGCCGGATGCCCTTTCTGACGCAACCCTTCTATGTTATCCCAGCTTGGAACTGGCAGTGCATCCAGTGGCTGGGGTTTGGGCGTTGGGTGGGAATTTGAACACGGGACTTCCGCATGGCAGGCGAGAAACCTACCACTGTGCTACTATTCAATACAACTCAATTAAGTTTTATTTATATAGGACGTTTAACAATAGTTATTATCGCAAAGCAGCTTTTCTAAATAAAAAAAAAAAAATACAGAAATGAGTTTGAAAATGATCAGATTGTCCCTGATGAGCAAACCGGGGTGAGATGTCGATAGGTAGAAACCTTGAGAGGAACCAGACTCAACGGGGAACCCATCCTCATTTGGGTGACATCGGATAGCATTATAGACACAACAATGCCAATTAATACTAATTACACATACATTTCAGACATCATATTTCTTGTCTGCGTTCCGTTCATACTAGACTGCTGGCCATGTCTGGGCTCCATCCCAAATGCTTTGTTTAGTATCAGTATGCCATGTGGTGTGTGTTGAATAATTTTGGTTTTAAGACTGTGAAAGTCAGAGAAAGACTGTTTCGTAATTTATATAACACGGGCTATAGTATTAGACACTGTCTGGTCATCCAATTCGATGTTTCCAGGAATGATAATAATGAATAATAACCTTCATTACACACATTGGTTGTTGGATTATTTCTTCACCTTGTAATTTACTGAAAGCCTACAGTACATTCTGTAAAGCAAATAGAAAAATTAAGCCAAAAGATTAAAGTAGTACAATAATAGAAATAATTCAGTGGGTGGATCTGAGGAAGTGGATTTGAGCGCTTATACTATATTTGAGTAAATGGATTTAAACGGGTGGATCTGAGCAGATCTGGATTGACTTGATCCCTTAAACGTCAGTGGAGGTGCATTGAGTAAGAAGATTTGAAGATTGGAGTGGATCGACTTCAGTGGATGAATTTGACAAGTTAAAGCGTGAGTGAATTT
This sequence comes from Clarias magur, assembly GCA_013621035.1. Taxonomy (NCBI): domain Eukaryota; kingdom Metazoa; phylum Chordata; class Actinopteri; order Siluriformes; family Clariidae; genus Clarias; species Clarias magur. The sequence goes on along the minus strand of QNUK01000434.1, from coordinate 543,853 downwards.
GAGCTGGTGGTTGTGGAGAAGGTAGATGTCAGTGGGTCAGTAGAATAATTGAGCTAATGGATTTGACAAGGTGCGATCAAGTAGGTTAAAGTGGGTAAAGTGGGTAGATTGATTAAGTAGATGTGAATACGTAGACTTTGGCCTAATGTATTAAATTGTGTGGTTGTGAGCAGGTAGATTTGGGTGGGTGGATTTGACTGGGTGGAAGAGGGTGATTGGATTTGAGTGGCTGGATCTGAGTGAATGGATCTGAGTAGGTGGATTTCAACAAGGTTGATCTGACTGTGTGGTTGTGAGCAGGTGGATTTTGGGTGAGTCGAGGAAACCTAGCACATAAAGAACTTAGATTGAAGGATTTTAATGTGTCAATTTGAATGTATATATTTAAGGGCATGGATTTGAGTAATGAAAGCAAGTAGGTTTCTTCGAGTGGGTGAATTTGAGTAGGTGGATTTCACTGGGTTGTACCGAGCAGGTGGATATGAGCAGATGGAAGCAAGAGGGTAAATTGGAGTAGTTGAATTTAAATGGGCTGAAGTAATTAGGTAGATTGAATTGAGTGGATTCAAGAAGGTGGATGAGAGTGAATAAATTTGAGTGGGTGGATTGTTACAAGGTTGTTCTGACTTTGTGGTTACGAGCAGGTAGATTTAAATGATTTGACCAGGTGGAACCCTGAGGGGTTTATTTGACTGGGTAGAAGCTAGTGTGAAGACTAGGTGTAACATAGACTAACCTGAGTAGGGGAATTTGACTGGGCAAAAGTGACCATGTCCATTTAAGTTGGTGGATTCAAGCTGGTAAAAGTGATTGAGTGGTGGAAGCAAGGGGTGATTGGAGAAGGTGGAGGCAAGTGGGTGGATTTGAGAAGGTTAATGTGACTGGACATTGGTTAGTGGATAGAGTTAAGTTGGTGTATCCAACTACAATCTAGGCATTTGGCAGACGCCCTTATCCAGAGCGACTTACATATTTGTAATCTCATTACATCTGAGCAATTGAGGGTTAAGGGCCCAACAATTGCTCAAGGGCCCAACAGTGGCACCTTGTTGGTTGTGAGGTTTGAACCTGGGATCTTCTGAACCGTAGTTCAATGCCTTAACCACTGAGCTACCCCTGCCCTACCTACCCTGCCCTGGTGAAATCAAGCAGGTAAAAATGAGCAAATAGGTTTAAGTGGGTCGAACTGTGTGGGTGGATTTGTATTGGTGGAAGTGAGATGAATGGATTTTAAACATTTGTTTTGTGAGATTAACTCTGATTGGGTGAAAGGATGGTACTCACAGCACTTGCAGGCTGGTGGTCCCTGTCAGGTCAGGAAATTCCTGTATCTCACTGGCACCATTCAGAGACCTGAAAGCAGATTTCCGAGCTCATTGATGAAGGTTGTTCTGCTAATGAACACCAACTGAGGAATTAGCAGATCTACCTCCATTCGCATTCCCATTTCAATATTCTAGGAACCACAGCTGGCATTCATGAGTCTTGTTTTTACTGTATATGTCTGATGACTTGGATCCATCTTGATTTGTTTACTTTATATTTAATTACACACTTCTGCAGTTTTAGAAATCTGTTCATGTACAATGGTTATACGTACAGAGTGTGTAACTGCGGCAAGAACTGGAAGGCAGATCTTCCAACAAACTGGATAGGATTCTCGTAGAAATGACTGAGGGAAGAGTTTCAGGGAGAGGATTAGGAGATACTGAACAGCTCTGTTATGGATTTGGTCTTTTTAACAACTAACTTATTAGAATTGCATGAGGTTGTTAACTCTGCAGCTGGAAGGTTGTTGTGGTGTGATGAGACTCACATGGTCTGCAGCAGCGGGTTCCCCACAAAAGCTCTCTCAGGAATCACCCTGATGTTATTGTTGTGGAAACCCCTGCAAAGAAAAACAGAAACATGTTTGCTCACAAACACACACACATACACACACGTGACTGTACAACAATAAGACATTGTACTGTACAAAGGAATTGTGAAATAGTGGATACTTTAAAAGGGGTCTTATCACGTCTCTTATCTGGGTGATGTCATAGCTGTGACATCACACAGACACGTTTATCATTATGGGATTGTTTTTTATATCTCTGTCTTTTTGTCTGTTTCTTTTTGTTTTTGTGTGTATCACACAATCTACACATCTGAGCATGTATGTATGTGTGTGTGTGTGTGTGCGTAAGTGTGTGAATGCGGTTTGGAAACAGCTGTCCCAGCGAAATGACACTCGAGGCAGACCCACTTCCACACACACACACACACACACACACACACACACACACACACACACACACACACACACTCATCTTGCGCACTCGCCACATCTGCTCCCAGCTTCACATGCATTTCTACCATCAAGTTAAGTGAGTTTTTATTTTCCTTTCCTGAAAGGTAACACGCCAGATGGCCTTCATGAAAAGGGGGTGCTGTGAGCAGATGCATGCTGGGTAATGTTACTTCGGGTTACTCAGGGTTACTTACAGCTCCTGGAGTTTGTTCAGTGTCCGGATGGCCACGGGAAATTCCTGAAGGGTGTTGAAGTTCAGCTCACTGGAGACAAAATGAGGGAAGGGGGGGGGGCGAAAATAAGAGGGTCATCATAGTAGCAAGTGTTTCAACGTTCGCTGCTTTTGGTTCGAGAGCTTTGGCAGTCTGTCAGTGAGCTGCGGAATTACCCGCACCAAACACCAAACACACTACCATGTTAGGGCCACATCTGTGCTTCCTACAAGGATTGCAGGTTGGGCCTACATTGGACTAATGACATTTATTATAAAATGACAGCATACATTCACTACATTAAAAAAAATTTCTTAAACCTAAGTAGTATGTTAAAAAAGGAGTCTCCAGTGTCAGCACTTTGGAACAGTTGAAAATAAAGCTGTAACATATTGGAAACTCTTAAGCACAGCAGATTTGTGGTTTTTCAATAACATGGCAACCTGTTTTTTAATTATTGTTTTATTAATTTCAAGTGAGAAGGATGGTGAGACACCAACTGTTTGACTTGTGTTGTGGACATTCCACATCAGTAAATATAACTAAAGTAAATATAAGAATAATAATATCACTGTTGACCGATCAAACAAAAATGAATATTCTCTGGCAAATAGCTATGGTATATGAGTGACAACACACTTTGAGGTGAGTCGTTATGAGACAATAATGAACAACTCATCTCAAAGTACTGAATTACTCATTTACCGCAGAACTTCGGAATGAGCATTCATTACTGTCTTATAACAAGTGTTCATTACCACATTGGGATAAGTTGCTATAAAACATTAATAAACAATGATAGTACATTTAAGACATTCAGTTATATTTAAGACATTCTGTAGAGTTCAGTGTTCTTGATTCTGGCTATATCCGTACACTAGGTACAATCTTTTTCATTTTAAGTCTCAAACAGTCTCGAACACCAGCGACTCCGCGAATCTATATGCGCCATTATGTTTCGATACTGTAACTTCATCCCTCGTCCTGCTGCTCCATAACATAAGCAAACAGCTGGAGATTGGCTAGTGCGAGGGGAAATCCTTGCTGGGTTTATGTGGTGTTACAGCTGTTCCGCTCAGGCTAACTCACCATGACATGACCTTCTCTCGCATACATTACTCCTGCTGCATGCCTTTCATTAACCCTCCTGTAGTGTGCACTAATCATGCCCCAATACCCATACCCAAATGTACTTGTAAAACATCCCATTCCAGATTCTGTGAAGGCTTTGGTGTAGCCTTTGGAGTGTAACTGCAGGGAATTAGTCGATGTGTAGATGTCTATCCTGTGGTGCAATCGTTCATCCAGTGACACCAGTTGATCCAAATGGTGTGGTTCAAAGTGGTTTAAGTCGAAGCTCTGTGCAGGACACTTGAGTTCATACACTCAAACTTTGTGCATAGAAGCATCGTTATGCTGAAACGTTTGTGCTTCTGTCGTCAAGTTAATGGAAATTATAACGATATCGGATACAAAGACATGTACACACAAGTTTGGGACAACAAACTAAAATTTGGGGAAGAATCAAGCTATGGCTAGTATTAGAATTAGTGGCAGTTTGATTTAAGCTCACATTTGCTATGTTTACATGGACAAGATTCTTTCAATCTTCTTCTTCTTCTTCTTTTGGCTGCCCCCGTTAGAGGTTGCCACAGCGGACCATTTGTCTCAATCTAACTCTGTCTACCACATCATCCCTTGTCACTCCAACCTCCTGCATGTCCTCCCTCATCACAGCCCTAAACCTCCTCTTGGCCCTTCCTCTTCTCCTCCTGCCCGGCAGCTCCATCTATAACATGTCCAAACTGTCTTAATCTGACCTCTCTAACCTTGTCCCCAAACCACTGTCCCTCTTATTTACTCATTCCTAATCCCGGCCATTCTTGTCAATCCCAAAGTTAAAACCGAATCCCAGCATCTTCAGCTCTGCCACCTCCAGCTCTAGTTCCTGTCTTTTTGTCAGCGGCAACATCTCCAAACCGTACAACATCCTGGAAACGTTCTCTTTCAGTCTTGCCAAAAACCTTTCTGTCACAGATAACTCCTGGACACTACTCTGTTAAGGTGTTTGTTGTGTTTGTTGAGATGCTCAAAGCAGTTGGTTAAAAGTATAACTGAAGGACAAGGGGAGGTTTCATTCCTCCAGCTTGCCATTCTCCGTTATGAGTGATTACAAGAATTCAGTTTCATCTACAGTATGATTGATTCTGGAATGAACTTCCTTTAGCCGTATATTCAGCTGAGTCACCGACAACCTTTAAATGACTCCCAACAATGTATCTGCTAGGAATCTGGATTAACCACACTCCCCTTCCCAATGGTGCTTGACTGGTGCTACTTCTAGTCTGCCAAATTATATAAACATCCATGGTAAAATGATTGACTCGATGCTGAACTTCAAATGAAATGGCAGGTCACTCAGTGCCCCTTCCGCAACCAAAGAGCCAGCGAATAAAAGTCAGAAGTAAAGACAGGTGGGAATTGTTTGTTTTCACTGGGTTTACTGATAGGGACACTTACAGTAAACACTTACAGATCAAGTGATTACATGGCTAATATTTACCCATTGAACTGATTATCAAAGGTTTATACACACCCTCTCATCCTATTGAGAAATTATTTCGATCAGACAGGATCGGCTCAGACTGTCCTGACTGAGGTGTTTGGATTTATTTACAATGAACTTTTGCCTTTAAAGGAATCCCATATACCCAAAGCCACTTTGTGGCGCTTGAGTTTGAACTTGTGACCTTCCGTGCCATGGTAACAGAAGGCCACAGGTCAACATCTTAAACACAGAGCTACTGCTGCCCTCTTTCTGATTGGCCTGTTACTCCAATTTTTTAACGAAATATTAGTGTCCATGTAAACGCATCAAACAAAATACATGTTTATGTATGAGGGCCGTTCAAGTTAAACCGGGACTTGGTAACCAAATTACAATTACGCAAGACTTTAAGCACAATATGTCATGAGACACGTGTATAGTATTGTTCTGGAAAGTAGAAAATAAATGACTAGAGCGTTAGAAGGTGTGTCCAAAATTTTGACTGGAACTGTATGTAAGCACTTTTTAAACATAATAAGGATATGGCTTTTAGACGATCAGTTGGGTTATTATTGGGAGGCATTACGAATATGTAATCTCAGCACATGTCTAGTTCTGAAGGACTCCTGTACAGGGTGAGAACATGGGCTTTTCTCTCCAGCCTGCCTTTAGAAAGGAGTGGCACAGGGATAATCAGTTAAATAAGAGTTTGTTTGGCAGCTTTCCTCTTGACTCATGAAGCTCCATCCCTGCTCTAAGAGCACTCCGAGCTGAATAGGCCTCATCATCCCCGTAATTATCGCTCTCATCCCTCAGTGCTAAGTGTAAGCTTTCAAAGCAGAATAATCGTTTATGTATTTTAGCTTCTTTTTTAAAGGGGAAGCTGGAAATCTGCCAGAGTGTTTGAAGTGCAGAGCAGAGGCAGCGCGGTCTTGGCCCACGGCCACACACACTAAAACACTTGCTCGATTTCAGTGTGTGTGTTTGTGTGTGTGTCCAAATTCTTATAGACATCTGTGACAGTTTTGACGTTGTGGGAACAAATTCCATTTTTATTGTAAAATGGAGCACACTCTCTGGCTTAAATGATCCTCTCTCATATCAATTTGCCAAACTACTGCTAGTTTGTTTGCAAGCCTTGTTACTATAATGCTAGTGTGTTACGCTTTTAACTATAATGTTAGCTAGTTTGTTTATATGTTAGCCTGTTTACGATTAAGCTAATCCATTTATTAGTGTGTGAATTATAATGTTAATTAGTTTGTTTGCTTGTTTACTATGAAATAGTTTATTTATTTAAAACAAATGATATGTTACCCTGTTTATTATTAAGCTAGTTTGTGTGTTAGCCTTTTTAGCATAATGCTAGTTTGTATTTTAATCTGTTTAATACAAAGCTAGTTTGTTTGTTGGTCTTCTTACTGTAGTTAGTTTCTTTGTTGGCATGTTTAACTACAGTATAAAGCTAGTTTGTTTGTTAGCCTTTTTAGCATAATGCTAGTTTCTACGTTAATCTGTTTAATACAAAGCTAGTTTGTCTGTTAGTCTTCTTACTGTAGTTAGTTTCTTTGTTGGCATGTTTACTACAGTATAAAGCTAGTTTGTTTGTTAGCCTTTTTAGCATAATGCTAGTTTGTATGTTAATCTGTTTAATACAAAGCTAGTTTGTTTGTTAGTCTTATTACTGTAGTTAGTTACTTTGTTAGCATGTTTACTATAAAGCTAGTTTGTTTGTTAGCCTTTTTAGCATAATGCTAGTTTGTTCGTTAATCTGTTTAATACAAAGCTAGTTTGTTTGTTAGTCTTCTTACTGTAGTTTAGTTTATTTCTTAGCATGTTTACTATAAAGCTAGTTTGTTTGTTAGGCTGTTTATTGAAATGATAGTTTGAATGTTAACTTATTTATAATGTTTAAGGTTTGTGTGCTATGTTTAGCTACTAGTTTGTGTGTTAGCGTGTTTACATTATTGCTAGTTTGTGTTTTAATCAGCTGTTATCCCATATAAATTGGATTTTAAATAAAGATTTTAAAAATACATTACACGTTTATAATATAATTTATTAATGATATGTGACATGATTAGATAAATGTGGGAAAATGTTGTTTAGAACTAATCCATAAATGGCAAGAACTTTTACAACATTGGAATCAAAATAAGACTAGCACAGGGAAAGATCTTACAGATTAATGCAAACCAAACATGTGGCACCACAGTGGCCTTTGTGCACGTTGACTAGCCGCTTCGGGCACATTTTATATGTGAGATGCTCAGAAAGAGAAACGCAGCACTTCTTTACCCAGTCCTGCAACTGCTTTCAAATGAACTGATGCGTATGAGTGCGACTCTCAGGGCTCATTGTTTCTATTAAATCATAAAACATCATTTTAGCACTTCACCAGGCCGTTAAAATCGCAGGTGTGAAAGCTGGAGACCACCATGACTTGAACATGTGCTGAACACTTTAAAGCTTAATCATATGTTAAATTAGAGAATTATATGTTGGCTCGGAATTCACGACCCCTTTCTAAATTTCTCATGAAGTTTAATAGTGGTTCTCATGGGGCCTTTTCGTATAAAAAAAAAAAAAAAGAATTTATCCTGATCTCCGAGTCAGTGCACCAAGAAGGAGAACATGTGCATTTTTGGCGCTGCAATTTGGAAACGACACACGCACTTCCTGAAGGAAACACTGCGCTTTCAAGCAGCAAAATCTTTGAAACAAGATACATTTTAAAAATATTTCCAAAAGATTTCAAAAGCTTAACAGTATTAAATTGTTACAGATCACGATTGAAGTGATGGAGAGAGGAAAGAACAAAGGGCCCGGGTGTGTGTTGGAGTGGAAATAATCACCACATCTGAAGTTGAAAACTAACCTGAGATGAACTCCGGCCTAAAATCCATTAAGTTGAGACTGAAATTCATAAAAGTTTGATGAAACGATGTTCTTGCTTGTATTGTAGTGTTGGTTCAGGGATTGTGTCCTAATCAGGGAGTGACTCATTATCCTGGCAGCTTTCCTTCAGATCTGCTCACTGTGACCGATCAAAGCTTCCAGTGAAGGGGTCACTGAGGAGAATTCATCTCAACCTTAACCTCCTTTAACTATTTAATGATAGGTAAGAGCGGTTTTTCGGGGTGGAAAAAAAAAAAAACGCAGGATCTGCAGGATCGCGTTATAAGAGCCCTATTGTTTGCATCTAATATGAAACTGAACTTTCACGAGTAAATCGAGTCAGGTTATTTCTGTATTAATTTCCCATCGTCTCACTAAACCTGGCGCCACGCTGAGCCTTCAGTCACTGAAATTACAGGGCCTGATACTTAAAAAAAACAGGAAATAGCTTTTTATGTTGCCTTTAATCATTTGGAAAACAAGCGACGATTGCACTTACAGAGTCTCGAGACTTCGCAGGCCCTCGAAGCAGTTCTCTCCCAGAGTCTGGATTAGGTTGTTATGAAGATGCCTGAACACAAAAACAGTCATTATAAGTGAAGAAAGCATTAAAAGCCCCCAGAGATTATAATCATTAGAGAGCAATCATGTCTTATATAAACAGGCACCACAGCATAGGCAGCGATCGAGTCAGGTTCAAAAGTCTGAATCAACAACTTTTCATATGTCATTTTGTCAGTACGTTTCAGTTCCTTAAGCTACAAACCATGGTACTGTACTACAACACTGTGTAGTGTACATCCAGCTGAAGGTTCAGTAGATGTATCCATTAACACTGGAAGGAACAGGGACTTAGTTTGTCACCTGTCATTTCCTCTACAGGGTAGATCGAGTTTAAAGGAGAAATAAAATATGTAACATTTATGCATGATGGACCTCTGCAGTTCCATATGTGAATCGTGCTTCAGTCTTCAAATCCAGGATTGGCAAAAATAATAATTAATAATAATGTGCACGTTATTAATCCCAAGGGGAAAGTGTAATTTTCACATATCCCAGTTAGGAAGCTGGGGTCAGAGTGCGTGGGTCAGCAGGATACAGGGCCCCAGGAACAGACAGGGTTAAGGGTCTTGCTCGAGCGCTCAACAGTGGCAACTTGGACATTGCCAATGATTTGTTTCCAGTCAAAAGAGTACGCCCAGCTGCATTCACTGATCACATTGTACAGTCCTCCTACTATAATCTAAACACGTCAGACAACAAATAGTTGCGCGTACGCAGCCCATTTTTCCCCCACTTTCCCCTATTGACACTCTCCCCTATGGCTATAGGGAGGAGAGACAAAAATGTCGCAATCCAAGCAATAAATAAGCACAGAAAATTCAATTTAAATGATAGAGAGGGATGTAACAAAAGTGGCCCCAAATGTTAAGCCAAGCAATAAACTAGTAGAAGGTGACAATTAAAACGAAAAAAGAAAAAACGAACCTCAAATGAAAAAAAAAAAAAAATGACTCAGATCAAATAATACTAAAGGAGCTATTGTCAAAAAACATTACCAAGGTTAAACAATACAAGCACAGAGGTGACCAAAATGACTCATGGTAGGTGATATACAGTATAAGTTGGAAATGACTTGGGCTAAATGAAAAATGAGGCAGAAAAAGCTACATTTCCCCAGGTCAAGGAGGCGGTGACACGCAAAGCTTCTGCCAAGCGATAGTGTTGGAATGACCAGGGCCAAAAGAAAAGAAACCAGACCAAATGACCAAAGTGACCCAGGCCAAATGCTGCATGCGGTGGAAGAGGGAAGAATGACAAGGAGGCAACTGATGTCTAATCTGAATGTGAATTTCCGGCCTGAAATTGAAATGACTTTTAAACAGTCTTGGTATAAAGTCACTCAACGAGTTCTTGTTCTTTTCTAAGCTTCTGGCGCAAGCTTGTGTTGTTCAGATTCCACTCCGCATTTACAGACAAATAAGCCACCCAAGCAGGACGTATAAAGGAAGTGTTTGCTTTACATACAGCACAACGAGGTTGGACAGGTTCCTGAAGGCGTAGTCAGGGATGTGTGTGATGCGGTTGAGGGCGAGGGTCATGGCCTGCAGGGTGGAAAGGTCACTGAGTGCGCTCACTGGGATGTCGCTTAGCGCGTTGTCGTCCAACCACAGGTGGCGCAGAGACCGCATGCCTGAAAATGTCTGGGCGGGGACGTCTGCGATGAGGTTAGCGTCCAGGCGTCTGAAACGGAAAGACATAATGTTTTACACTGATTGATAAACCGACGTATAGAGGACGGTAAAGCAGTAAGGAGCATGCTGGGTGTTTGCTAGATCCAGGATTCTGTCGAATCACTCTGGGGTTTAGTGCAGAGGAAACGTTTGAACGTGAACTCCGGCCTTAAGACGCGGGCTGTTTTCTAATCACAGGACACGCGAACAATTTACTTTTGTTAACATATTAAATACCTTTGAAGCTGCCACTCCCTCCCGAGAGAAAACACACACGCTACCATACACTCCGTCACGGCTAACTGGCTTCTGTCAATCGACTCTATTAACCCAGACTGCTTTGTCTTGTTGCCGGCTGTTTTTGTGTTCGTCAGTGTTTTGGTTTGATGCCGCACGCCACTTGATTTGTGTGTGCGTGTGTGTGTGTGTGTGTGTGTGTGTGTGTGTGTTTGAAGTCGTAATTAGCTGCTCGAGCTTGGGCTTGTTTAATAGCTCTTCTGACACGCTTTGGGTTTCTCCAGCTCTGGAATTGTGAAAGTTATGCTTTAGGAGAGGGAGAGTAATTAAAGGACACAATCAGCTCGATCACATGAAGACAAAAGAAATAAATAAATCTTCTCTTCATGGTGTAAAGCTCAGGCTGATCATTATGGTTCAATACCTTCTCGTCATTGTTTTTTTTTTTTTATGTCCATCACTCTATCCTTATTTTCGCCGTTTCTCTTTTCATTCTTTCTACTCTTTCTTAATCTCTTACTTTTTCTTTAGATTTATTTTTCATTTCCTTCCTTATCTAGCTGCTCCTTGTGTTTTTTTTTTCTTGTTTGTTCCACTTATTTTATTCATAAAAATTGTATATTGTTCTATTTATTTGTGCTTTCTTCTTTTTATATATATATATATATATATATATTTTTCTTTCTTTCTTCCTCTTTTCTCATCTTCCCTTCTGCAATTTTCACTTTTCCTTTTCATTTATTCTTCCAACCTTTTCTTTAATTTCCTTCTTCTCCTCTCTCATCCCTTCCTCCCTCTTCCTCCTTGCCGCTCGTCTGTGGCCTGCCCGTGTCCTCGGTGGAGATGGATGTCCTCCTCGTGTCGACACATTAAGCCTTTGATCTAATGGATTCTGCCCTCCGGATTCCGGGGGCGAGTTGTGATGTATGACAGTCAAGTCAGCCGCGAGCACTTCCTCCACATTCTTCCCCTCCACTGACCTTTCACACTCATTCATTCCTCTTTTCCTACCCCCCCCCCCATCTCTCGCTCGCCTTGCTGCTCTAGCTTTATTCCAGTCAAATCTTAAAGATCGACAGCACTCCCGTGAACTGCATTAACTTCAACAAACACTATATACTATAATTTCATCATTCTGATTGGCTGGGACAAGAGAGGACTTTATTAACTAGTATAATACTGAGAATAAAACAACCCTTGTTGTGCCTTTGTAGGGAAATAATCAGCCGTGATTTGGGGTGTTCTGACAGTGAATGACTACAGAAATGAGCTTGGAAGGAAGATAGAAAGAAACTAAAAATGAAAGAAACTTTGATTTCTTTAAGAAGAGAAACAAAAAGAAAAAAGAAACTCAGGGAAGAAACTAAAGTGAAACAAACTAACAAGAAGGAAAGAAACTAAAATAGATGAAAGAAAGAATAGTAAATACATTAAAATAGAATGATGACAGAATGGAAGGACAATTAAATAAAATAAAAAAGTAAGAAAGGATCAAAGTACAAACTAAATGATGAGGAAGGAAGTGAGGGAACGCTGGGTGTGCGAGATGCGAAATACTTCTGTACAGATCTGGAGATCTAGCTGAAGGAGATAATGCATTATTTATTTATTTATTTATTTATTTTTTGTGAATGATATATGGTCATTATATTGTGTATAAAACTTTTTAAAATCTGCTTGAGCTCTAACCAAATATTGGCGTGTTTACCGTGCACAGAATGGGCCGTAATCCTCGAATGGAATCTATTGTAAAGCTTCTTGGCTCCACCTGTTAGCACTCGTCTGCACCAGGCGCCAGTGGACGTCAGCTCCTGAAGCCCTCGCCCGGTAATTAACCCCAACCACATCTTATCATTAACCTAATGGTGTGTTGGGTGAGTATCAGGTTCAGGATTCACCTGGCTGAGTCAGCGCTTCTCTGTGCTACTGACAGGTGTGTAACTCGCTCTGAGCAGATCGCATTCAGCCCGCTGTAACAGGGCAGCAGCAGCAGCAGCAGGGTTCAGGTTCAGCTTCAGAGACGTCAGTAGATTATGAGAACAATGCAGAAGCAGTTAAACTCTCAGTTAAGAGTTTATCTGAAAATAAGATCCGCTCTTAATGCAAGTCACTCGTGGTCAAATGAAATAAACATCACAGCACTTCAGCGGCCTGACAGCACTCGGTCCTGTAAGCACTCTGTCCTCTGAAAGCTTACAGGCTGTGTGTGAAAGTCTTTATATATATATATATATATATATATACACAGACACAGTATTGTATTTTCCCCCCTAATTTAGTCGTGTCCAATTCCTCCCCATCACTAGGGGGCTCCACATTAAGGCCGAAGACTATCACGTGTTTCCTCATGACGCCAGCCGACCGCATCTTTTCGAACCGCTCACTCACGCGCCGTTGGGGGCGGCGTAACACACTCGGAGGACAGCGCTATCGCCTCCTGCGTGAGCTCACAGACGCCCCTGATTGGCTGTAGAGCCGTGATTAACGTACCTCTCATCCCGCCCCTCTGAGAGAGCTCGGCCAATCAGCTCTCTCTAGACCTTCGGCTGCGAGAGGTTACAGCATCACCCGGGAATCGAACTCGCGATCTCCAGATGATAGGGCGAGCGCTTTAACCACTGCGCCACTCTGAGGCGAAAATTTATATTAAAATAAAAAAAAAAATAGATGTTTAATAGAAAAGTATAATCATTTAAAAATGCAGATGTTTGTAACTAAAAAGTTGAAGGAACAAATAAAATAAGGTAAAGAACATATTATAATAAAATGGAAATAAATTGGAAAGTATGAATGAGCAAGGGAAGGAAGGAAGGAAGGAAAAAAGAAAGAAAGAAAGAAAGAAAGAACTAGTGCTAGACAGCTGCTCAAGCTTGCATCTTTATGGGCGGAGCCTGAGGTGCGAGTTCCTGTGAAACCTGGCTCATGTCGTGCAGTAAAAGTTTGCTCAGCGTGTTCGCATGATTGCTAACTAACACTTTAATTTCACGTAGCAGAGGCGTGACATGATGACATGTGGAGCTGCCTCCTGCCTTACAGGTGGACCGCTGGGTTGCACCAGCACCTGTTTCACGGCGTTTAACACATTCTTCCCACTGGGGCAAATAAGAAACAACATTACCCCTTAATAGTCGTATAAAGAACAGACGCTTGCTAACTTTACTGCATTAGAGGCCGGGCCAATGATGACATCATCACCCCAAGCCAAACCCTACTCTGTATTTCTTCTCAATAGTTTAGGAAAGTCTTTTTTTTTTCCCCCCATAATGACGATTTTCTGCAGCGGAATGTGCTAATTAAATGAAAATAAACTAATGATGATGACGATGATGACTCACAGTGAAAGCAGATTGGGCAGTTCCCATGGGTCTTCACTTTCCAGTCTCTCGAGTTGGTTGTTCTGCAGCATCCTGAAAAAATGTAAAAGCCGTATT
>QNUK01000434.1:462500-525000 GCA_013621035.1 Clarias magur | reverse complement strand
TTCTTTTAGCTTGTCAACTAGGCTGATGTTAGCAAAGAGTGTTATGATAATGACTTGTGCTAATTGGGTGGGGATGACAGAAATCCACTCAGAAACCCTTTCTGCTTAGATTGTTTAGCCTGCTAACTAGGCTGATAATAGCAAAGAGTATTATGAAGACATTTATGAATTTGGTGAATTTGGTTTCTAGTTAGCTCAATAACTAACTGGCTAACATAAGCAGGAAACATTTCACTTAAATTTTTAGTTTACACACAACCAAATGCAATGAAATGCTTCAACAAGTGTTTGTGATCTAAAAAAGGAAAGATCAGATTGAATAAGAAGACTTATTAGATAGATTTCCCTGCAATAATAGTAAAACTTAACAACGCAATCTGTGAATCAACAGGAACAGGACCCAGACGATGAAGAACAGAACTGCTTTACTAGTGGAACAATTGTCCTGGAAGGCTAAATAATCAATCTTTGATCACATCAGATTGAGATTCGCCGACGATGAGATTCGCAGATGACGCTGCGCAGCATGGAACAACTTCATGAGCATAAAAGAAGTCTTCACAAAAATGAAAGATGTCAAAGCCCACACCCAACTCTTCAACTCCACCGTCCTACCTGAGCATAATGACGGCTGTGAAACATGTACGATGCAACAGGAGAGAAGAACTGAAGAGAAGAAGCTACAGACCATGCAGAGAGCGATGAAAAGGTGAATCCTGAAGATTCTACTCAGAGACAAGCTCAGAAAGGGATACATTTGACAGCAGACCAAGTTCAGATACTCCTAAGAAGATGCCGAGAGCAGAAACTCAGATGGGCCGGAATGATGGAATGACAAGAAGATAAGCATTGGACCGACTAGGATGATGATGGATGGACAATAAAATATATTTAAGAAAGAAGGAAAAATGATTGTTAAATTGTACTGTAGCTCGTAAACTTTACAGAAGGTGGCTGGATGAACCACATCTTCAAATACTGTATCAAATATCATATAGTAATAGAAGTTGCACAAAATGAAATAATAATAATAATAAATAAATAAATAAAATTGCACTACAAAAATAATGTAATGTACTCATATATTAAAAAATATATATATATATATATTATTTTATATAAAATCCTGTCTGGTTAGCTAATCATAGCCTAGTATTAGTACTAGCGAAGATATTTGAATATGACTTCAATCTTTTCATCATAGCTCTTCATGTGAACAGCCTGAAAATGACTGAAATCAGAATACAGAATTGCTGTCTGGTTAGCTCATGTAGCTGACGTCCTCCTCAAAAGATGTCTATATATTATTTTTCTGGCTTGAAAAATGCAACTTCAGACATGATATCTGGTAAGATATTAGCATTTATTAGCATTGTTTTAAACCCACTCATTCAAATCCACAACCGCTAACCTCATGACTCAAACTCAAGCTCTAACTGTGTGTATCACACACACATACCAGTTGGAAGAATTACAATTCTTACTCAACTGGAACAATTCTGTTTTTTTTTTCTTTCTTTTCTGTTTTGTTGTGGTTCATTTTGTGATAGCGCAATGCTAAAATGCATGTGTCTCCAAACCATAAAACACCTACATCATTCAAAATGAGAGGCAGATCCCAGTTTTTCCCACCTTTCATGACCAAATCTACATAATGACATCATACATCTTTTTATTTATTTATTTATTTATTTATTTGTTTTTTATAACAAACCCAAATTTGAGTTTTTTGAAATATGTCATTTAAAAATTACATATGGGTCTGAGAGTTCTGAGAATTAAGGACGGATGGTTAGCATTAGCAACCCCCAACCTCCCCCCCCCCCCCCCCCATGCTGGGCATCTGTATTCTCTTAGACGCCTCATTGGGGGCCAAAATACCATAAAACTTTAATCATGTCCCTCATTTTTGCAGGCTTAATTCGCGTTTGTTTGCGGAGAGGTAATTGCACTCGTAACCGAGGAAGAGTATTCTGTGCATGGGGGGAAAAAGAAAAATAAGATCCTGTCAGGCGCTTCGCTTCACTCCAGCCTCAGTTTCCCTCGATGCTTGGCTGCTGCTCAGTGGAATCTGGGTAGATATATATGTGTGGTATATGTGTGTGTGTGTGTGTGGTGTGTGTGTGTTTTTTCCACGCCAGCCATGATCCATGTGTATGGTGCTTGTCATCCGATCATAACACAGATCTTTATTTATTGTACTTTACTGGACAACTATTTGTTGACTAATTCTCCCTCGCAGCTAGGAACACATTTGTTTTACATTTCATTTTTCCCCATCACATCAAAACTGGACTGTCAGCCTCAGTGGGAAATGGACTGGCTCTTCACCTTGTCTTTAAAAAAAACAAACATACACATAATAAAGTACACCCTGTCTCTCAGACACAAAAGAACGAGCGTAATGTGAAGCGTGCACTGGGACTAACACTGTGCTACTCTCCGAGCATGCTAAATTACGCCAGCGAATTCAGTGACCTTTTAAAAGCCGTACTCAATAAAATAATCTGTCTTGTTTTATTAAGCCGTAAATATGAAGGGCGTTCGAGTCAGACTGGGACTTTTGATTGTACAGAATAACAGGACACAGTTATGAGAGTTAAAAACTCCCTTTATTTCTCTATATCGTCCCCTGCTACGCTAATGCATTTATCCCAGTGTTTCACTATAGTGCTTGGACCATAATCAGATTGCTTACATATGAAACGCTGACCTCCTAGGAATTCCTTTAATAGTCCAGACATGTGAAAATAGCTTGGAGAGAGGTCAGGACTGTACAGGGGACGTCACGATAACTCTCAGCCGAGTTCCTGTAATGTGCAAGTGGTGTTGGTGAACGACTGTGTGTACAGTTCTCACTGACAGATGCGTTTCTGCCGCAAGCTGACGACATCCATTGGTTTTTAAGGATCAGGCATTCCACTTAGTGAAACTTTAGTGTGCTCCAAGGCTCCTCGACCAGGACCGTCAGTTACAATCCTAATCAGGAGCTAGTAGTTCTGCTACAGTTTAGTAATAATGCTGTCCATATCAAGTGTTTTATGGGTGTGTTAATACCTCTGGTCCGGCTACAGGATGCTAATTTGAAGCCTAACCATGAAAACAAAGAAAGGTCGTTTTTTCATTTTATTTTTGCATCTACGCAAAAGTAATTTATATGCCTTTTACAGCATCTGTCAATACACAGGTTATGCAAAAGCGATTATCTTCTTCTTCTGTATCTAGGGTACTAGGTAACAAGCAGGGAGCCAGATTGTATTCAGAGTGACTGATTCCCTGGTACTTTGCTTACAAATCTTCGATCAAATGGTCTTAATTATCCGATGAGATCACACTGTTGGTATTTTAGCAAAGAGTGGAAAAATTGAGACGCTGTCCTCAGGCTTAAATGGCTTTTAGACTTCGGAATGGAAATGGAAAAAAACATTGCTTTTCTTTGCTGCGAAACTGAAAGCGCTCGCATATCTTCAGGAAGATGGCTTCATCATCAAGTGCAAGACGACCTTTGACCCCAGGGGAAGAAGCCGCGCGTTCGGATTGTCTCGTAAAGCGTCCGATCCAGTCCGCACTGTTCCCGCAGCGTGCAGGTAATAAATTCATCAAACACACAAACACACACTTTATGGCTGCCAGCTGCTTACTGCTAATCTTAGGCAAATTATTTCTGAAGAAATGAAACAGCGTGAAGTAATTATTGAAGAATTCATTTTTAATATGCAGTTCATCCTGGTCAGGGTTATGGTGGATTCCAAGCCTTTCCCATGCACCCTGGAGTGAGGTGGGAATGCATCCTGGAAAAGACGCCGGTTCATCTCAGGGCACCACATACTCATTGACATATTTTTGGGAGGTAGGAATAAGCTGGAGAACCTGGATGAAAGCCATATGGACACAGGTAGAACATGTGGCGATCCACACGGGCCATGATGGTATGGCTAAAAAAAACGAAATTTTGCATATATTTTGGGTGCATTGAATAAAATAATTAATTCATTTTGTTGACAAATGACTTGATGTCAGGTGCCACTGAGACTAATATTTAGGATGCAGACATTATTAATAGCAAAGATAAGTTTTAATTAGTCTCTGCTTCAGGCGGTTTATTCATGTTCTGGTTATATCAGGTTGAATTTTAAATCCCTGTGTGGCTTGTGTTCCATATGTAATACTTTCTTAAAACTACAGTGTAAAGCAATGCAGACCAAGGGCGCGTGGTAAATCTTACATAATGACGAGTAAAATATTCATATTTCCTTAAAGAAAATATTCAATCCCTGGCTCAGGTCTGTGTGCATGTTCTCCCTGTGCTTGGTGAGTTTCCCCCGTGTATTTCAGTTTTCTCCCACAATCCAAATACATGCAGATTAGGCAAATTGGCATTTCTGAGGTTGGTAACTCTAAATGAACTTCCTGTTCAAGTTTTGGTCTTGCTTTCCTGAGAAGGTCTTCATAAGAGTATTCTGGTGCTTGATTGGTTTTCGCAAATACGCTTGACAATACTGTTTTTCAACAGTATTCCAGAACAGTTGACCTTTGTGCGTTAAAATAACAGCTGACTGGTTTCATAGTCTTGAAATCTCCAGGAAAAACATTGAAGGTGTGTCCAAACGTTTGACTGGTGTGTGTGTAAAAGACAAAAAAAAAAAAAAAAAGCAACGCCTAAAGCGGCAAATCAAAGACCGGATCTAATAATATCTAATTATAGTTAATGAATGAGAGGATGAATCAGGGCTGTTGAAGGCGGAGATGTCATTAATGACAGGGACACAAGTTCAAAAGGAGAGAGGAAGGGGCGATACAGATGAGAGTGAGTCCTGTACACTCTCCCTTTAATCTTTTATTGATGTGGCATTTGTGGCGCCATATTCAGCCTTTTGTTCCAAGTTTACTAATAATTATTAAGTTTTTTTTTATTTTTACGTTTTTTTTTCTCCTTTAAACATCTGTCTTTTAACTTTTTTGACCCCCATTCCTTTAAGGGAGAAATAGTACGTATACAGTATCTACTCACCACATTGCAGTAAAGAACTGAAGCATGCAAGATTATTGTTGATTATCACTAAGCCAGAAGGAATCCCAACATTGGTTGAGCAGTGTATTGATGTTGCTATAAGATCCACCTTTGGGACGTTTGGTCAGGTTGTTTTTGAAAGTTAGACTGACTTTGATGAATGAATAGAGTGACTTTTTGAATGGATGATCCAAACACAACTTTGCAAATTCCACCTCAAAACAACGAAATTCTGACCTTTTTTTTTTTTGAAGCATTTAGGCCAATTGCCTTCCATTTGCACAATGTCTGACCACATGCATTGTCCCTTGGGTTTCTAACAGGATTTAGGACTCCAATCTCAAATCCAATCACAACAGCACAACAGAAATCCAATCATTTAGAATTCCAATCATAACAGCTTCCTGCACACAGCATGTGTAATCTCATGTCAAGCATCTCTTGTGCGTTGTGCATCTTAGCTCCCAAATTCTCCATCCATCCATCTAGGAACCTCTGTTGTTTAACTAGGGACTGTGGAGGCCAGTGGTGACCACTGTATTTATTCCCGAAAACAAAAACTCTGTCCAACATTCACGTGTCCATTCACACACTACAGTACGGGCAATTTGGAAAAGCCAATTAGCCTAAAATGCTTGTTTTCAGAAACCCACCAAGCACAGGAAAAACATGCAAACTCCATGCACACAGAGCCTAAGGCAGGAAACAAACCTAGTCTCTGGATGCGCAAGGCGACAGTGCTAACCACTAAGCCACCGTGCGACCTAGCGCCCAAGTTCATTTTCACAGAACAGATCTCAGACACTGAGTTGTTTTTGAATCTTTTAGTAAATTGCTGGGGCGGCACGGTGGTGTAGTGGTTAGCACTGTCGCCTTGTACCTCCAGGGTCCGGCTTCGATTCCTGGCCAGGCTCGATTCCTGTCTCTGTGTGCATGGAGTTTGCATGTTCTCCCCGTGCTTGGTGGGTTTCCTCCCACAGTCCAAAGACCTGCAGATTAGGCAAATTGGCGTTCCCAAATTGCTCGTAGTGTGTGAGTGTGTGCCCTGTGATGGATTGGCACCCTGTCCAGGGTGTACCTTGCCTTGTGCCCCAAGTCTCCTGCGATAGGCTCCAGGCCCCCTGTGACCCTGAATACAGGATAAAGCGGTATAGACGATGAGTGAGTGAGTAAATTGCTGTTTTCTGGTACAGTTTTTGGTGCTTCTTGTCATGTATGCGTATTTGCAAGCATCAACAGCATGCCCTCTAGTGGCCCTGTGGTTAGCATATGATGCTCTCATGTCAGAGATCAGCATCTAAATCCTGCTCAGGCCATTAATATTGTTATAGTATTATTAATATCGAAGCTGTTTTGGCAACATCATGTTGAGGGCTTCCTTCCTTCAACATCCCATCGTCATGTATTCAGCTTTGTTCTAACATCCTTTCGTCAAAGTCATTCTAACCTTCAAAAACAGCCTAGTAGCAGCGTCGTCCCAACATCTGTAACACTGACAAATTAACATCATCACAACATTTTCCTGCTAGGAATGAATTCATCTAGACCTATCTAATAATTATGGTTTTTAAGGGCTGGCGGCGGTATCTTGCTCTAAAATGCTTATTGTGTTGCTGTATTATTTCAGTTGTATTCCCAGTGAAAACCACGCAGAATGTTAATCAGATTGTAACCTTGAATGTTCTGAAGCTTGTGGTCGGAGTTTCTCCTTCCACTGGATGCTTTAAGCGCTTTTCCTTTTTAAATCTTCAAAACCTTCACAGCTTGATTGGATTTGGGGAACGCTAAGCTCAGTGTTTGTTTCAACAAAACAATTTAAGATCTTATAAAAAAAAAAAATAATAAAAATAAAAAATTGTACTACAGTCCAGGGGATTGCGAAGTCACGAGTTTAATTCCGTCACCTCCAAATTGTTCCTGCTGAGTCCTTGAGTTTATCTGAGCTTGTGCTCTGTTCTGTATTTTGCTACTTTATTCAATACCCACTTCTGTCTCTTTCTCTACAGTGCGAATAACGTAAACATGGTTCAGATCAGAACTGAAGTCTCCTAAACACAAACTGCACTTGGGTGTGAAGTTTGACATTTCGTGAGAACCAGTTGTTGGATTGTTTTCGAAAGCTGTTGGTCCAAAATTAAACATTTCAAAATGTAACTGGTCAAATATTGCGACGTGTTTTTGAAACGATATCCTTTCATGCACGCTAGCACGCGGTACTGCAGCGGCTGGCTAGCCGGCGTCCTATATAAAAATATATCGTAAATATTCATACATATTAAGTATTAATACAACATGTCGCTTCAATCCTCTGTGTTGATTACGCAGGAAATGTGAAGCATAGACAGACTGTAAGGTACAAGCATGGAGCCTATTCTAGGGAAATCAGCGAGTAAGGCAGGGGACACCCTGGATGGGATGCCAAGCGTAAACGCTCACACACACACACACACACTATGGACGATTTGGAAATGTCAATCAGCCTAAATAGTGTGTATATGGATTTTCGGACGAAACCGAGACGCCTGGAGGAAACCCACTAAGCACAAGGAGAACGTGCGATTCGACACACACACCAGAGGTGAGATTCGAACCGCCAACCTTGGAGGTATAAGATGTCTGTAGTAACCACTAAGCCACCGTGCCGCATATAGCAGTAATAAACTGATGAAAACTTAAATGATTATATCAATAAGGTCCTCATAAGGATAGTATGACAAATGTGTGTGTGTGTGTGTGTGTGTGTGTGTGTGTGTGTGTGTATACATCCATACACAGCCTTTATCTGTGCACCACACTACTGAACAAGACATGCTACAAATTATCATGTGTGTGTGTGTGTGTGTGTGTGTGTGTGTGTGTGTGTGTGTGTGTGTGTGTGTGTGTGTGTGTGTGTGTGTAATTTGCTCCATATGAGCAGAGCTGCTGGGTTATGGTTTATTATGGCAGGACTCGGAGTGGGAAACTGTCCAAAACACTGCGGTAGGTTTTTACACACACGCGCACACACACACACACACACACACACACACACACACACACACACACACACACACACACAGACACACACACACAAACACACAGTCACCTGCCCCGACGCGCGTCAATCAAAATTCAGCTCTGCGAGATGAAGGTGCCCTTTGACCTTTTAACAAAAATAATTAAAGCTCGTGTTAATTTGAGAGTTGAAGGAAAACCGGGCCAGGATTATAAAGGAGAATGATAATGTTTATGTATATACTGTATATTTTATAAATGATTCTTCTTAAAACCTGATTTGTATTGTCTGAAGTTTCCTTTTTTTTTTTTTTTTCATTTCGAGCCAGCACTACAAAGTCGTTCTCGCTGACATGTAATGGAAGACTGTGTCGCTCAGTTTTATTAATTCACTTATGCGATGATCATAAAAAAATGATAGCACACATACATTCGATTCAATTTCATTTGTATAGCGCTTTTAATAACTGTCATTGTCGCAAAGCGGCTTTACGGAGTTCATATGAAATGTGAGTGTGTATGAATCAAAAATGCTCAGATAGTCCCTTACATGAGATATATATCATGCGCAGGTCTTCACTATTAATCTCATTTTCGAATAAACGGATGTGCAAACCTACTGTAGCAGAAATCTCCCATATTTTCAGGTATGGATTCAGGCTGCGAGTACAATATCATCCTTGTTACTTTCACCTTTGGAGGTTTTTCAAAACTGGTAAAACAATTAGTGCATTTTAACATCTGTGTGTCTCATTGTTCACAATTACAGGGCCGTTATTTAAGACTTGTTATGTCTACAACGGTCATGATGTCCTCCTCCTTTGTCTAGCGTTTCTACAATCGTCTAAAGATTTGCTCGTCTCTGGACCACACCTTCCAGTTGATCCTGGAACAGAGAGGTGCAAGACTTAAAATGACAAGACAGAGTCTCGAAATGAATTAGGATAGGAATAATAACAATAACGGTGATATTATGAACATCTATGTGGCCTGCGTGGATGTCTGCAATAATGCATTCCTGGATGCAGGGAAAATGATTTATCCACCGCAGAATGTTTCGCGTTACTCCGATTTTTCACTGCGGCCCAAACCTGTAAACATAGTTTTTGTGTGAAAATACACAAATTACACATGTAAACACACACTGAGCAGATGTGAATTCCGAACCAGCGTCCGGAACGTGATTTGTGTGTTTTGCTGTGGCGTCGTGTTTAGCGGACGCTGAGGGTGCAGGCGCTGTGTATTTCTCGCCTGATTAAGAAACGCTGTCATTTACCTCCCATCGTCTCCCTGATGAGCTGCCACGCTCGCTCACAATCTTTCCGTCCTCATCAGCTTCTACTAACATTGCTGTCCTTCCTCGGCTTGTTCATTTTCAAAGTTGTGAAACTTTGTAAACTTTGGATCTTTCGAGTTCTAAATAATATAAATGACTTCACTCAATCGTCAAACCTCCCACAGGGGGTTCGGGGGGGGGGGTTGTGTTACTGCCATTGTGGTCACGCGTATCTGCTTTTCCGTCCGCAGGATAATCAACACGGCATTAAAATCTTCTCTCCGTGGTGCTCTTGTAGTCTTTAGAAGCCTTTCAAATTGACCAAAATTTATTTACAAAAGAGCGTTAAAATGAGCATAAGTAGTATTTATGGGTTACGTTTTTGGCACTGGAATTTGTGTTTTTCTGCTTTAGCATGTATGTGTGGCCAAACGTAAAGTGTAAATGGACAATGGATAGTTCGGGTTTTTTTCAAGTGTGTCTTAAAACTAAATTGACGTGCATATAAGTACTATACAATAGATCTTGGATATTATAAATATTTCTAAATAAATATGCTATATGCCCATTGATGGGTTGGCACTCTGTCCATGGTGTACCCCGCCTCGTGTATCCCCAAATCTCCTGGTGTAGCCTTCAGGCCCCCGCGCCACTGAATAAAGGACATGTGGTATTGACAATGAGTGACCGTTTTTAGCACAATTTTTACTCGTTTTTTCCCCCGAACTAGTCATGTATAATATATAATTCTTAATTCTCAAATATCTTTGAAAACAGTTTAGCTGTTGGGAACTGCAGAAGCTCCTAATGAGTCTCAGCCAAACTTTCTGAAGAAGATCTGTTGGATTTGGCCCCAGTTACTGTACTCACACTGTACTCGCATTCTGAGTGACAAACTTCATGGTCGCTGTGCAGAGCAGAAAAGTTTCTAACAACCAAGACCTATTCTAATGTACGTATATTCTCCTCAGTTTTGATTAGACGTAACTGAAAAAAAAAAAAAAAACGAATAATACGAACTATCCCTTTAAGGTGTTTGGAGTGGAGTGCTCATTACAGGGATTTGGAGGGTGGAAGGTAATGTTTGGAGTGGACATTTGGGGTATTTACTGAGGCAGGTTCTTTGTTTGTGTGTGTGTCATTGGAGGATTGGATGGAATAGTTGGGGATATTTGAAGGAATATGTTGTAGTTGGTTAATTGGTTTACAATGGCGGGACTGCAGTTAAGGTGTAGTCTGGGTAAGAGTTGGAAGTTGAGTAGATGGTGAAGTTAAGGTGCTGGGTATTTGGTTGAAGTTTTGTAGTTAGTCAAGCTATTTAAATGAGTAGGACAAGTCATTTGGGGTTTGGATGATTAAGCCATTACAAGGGATAGTTTGAGGTAGTTTAAGGCCAAAGAGTTTCTGTAGCAGTAGATGGTAAAGTAGTTTGAGCTGGTAGATGTTTGAGCAGCTATAAGGCGAGAAACTAACCACTAAGCCACCACTTGGCATTACCTATTACCAACAGTAAATACCCTCAAATTTCAACTCCCACTTGAATCACCAACAATTATTTCCGTCCATGTTCCCAGACACCCAACTACTACTCATACTGTACCACTTCACCTTTTAATCACCCCTCCAGCTACCTCTAACTATCCCTCGTCTACAGTACCTACCCCCCTTCTCACCACTGCAACCCTACTCAACCACATTAATATGTGGTTGAGTAGTAAGTGTGGTTGAATGAGTGGTTGAGTAGCAATAAGTGTGGTTGAATGAGTTAGGTTTGGGAAATTTTGAAGGACTGTAATGGAAGGAGGATTAGAAAAGAAGTTAATATGTAGCCACGTGAGGTTGTTGGGGGATAATCAAAGCAGTTGACTGAGTGGTTGGGGTAGAAAGTAGAGTTATTTGAAATGTGAAAATGGGTAGTTTAAGGCTATGTAATGGTGTACTGATAGCTGAAGAGGTCACTGGTAGGTAGGTTGAATACAATAATGTATTTGGGAGAGAGCAGCTTAGGGAAGATTCGGGGGGCTTTTTAGAGTTTTACAAAAGCAGCTGGTCTCTCTTGCTCATTCGGTCTCCTGCTTTTTAATCTCCACTGACGGAATGACAGAAGGGGGAAAAAAAGACATAGAAAGTGAGGAAGATAGAGATAAAATCCTGAGATATTGTTTTAGGCATCTGCAGCTGTGCGGCTCAAGCAGCGCAGAAGATGAACTAACCGCTTGGATACGAGCCATCTGAGCATCACACGAATGTCAGGGTATCATTCCTGTATTTCTGCATAGCTCAGTGTTGGTGTAAATAGATTCAGAGACACTACGATTTATGCAAAAAGAACACACACACCAGCAAGTTGGCAGCATACATTTTTAGCGGGAGTTGGGGTATGGTGGAGGAAATTACTTCGCTGGAGAGGTAGTTTGGGTGGCTTACTGAATTGTTGTTTGGGGTAATTGTGGGTATTTTGTGGAATAACTTGGGGTTTGGAAAGTTTAAGTGTGAGTTGGGCCATTTGGGGTAGTTTAAGAAGGGTAGCAGTGAGATTAGGGAAGACAATTTGGTTTTAGGCAGGACAGTGAGAGGGTTGTTAAGTGAAGGGGTCAATGGACTGATGTACAGTAAGTCGAAGAACATTAGTCTTTGGTAGTTAAGAAAGTAGACCACGGGGCAGGATTGTATTTATTTTATTGACGTGAAAGTAATGATGGTGGAAAGCCTAGATAATGATTTTTTTTTTAATGAATAAACATTCTCATGTGGTCACCTGCTAACTAAATTTTAACACCTTCCAATTTTTTTGTTTTCCCTCTCGGGCACTTACTATCTACAAACAGAGCTTTTTTAAAATTATTTTTTATCATGGTATACCTGCCGCAGTCACCTTGCAGACTATGTGTTGAAGACGTAATTTAGATCTTCAAAGATAAGAGCAGTCAGAAGGCAAAACAAGTGAAGCTGAGACACAAAAGCAAGCTGATCCACATTAATGGAGGTATTTGGCAGGGTTTCTGTTTAAACACACTGGAAGCTGCAGGATTTTGTCTGGACTCCGTAGCTGTGTGAGGTAGAATGAGGTGGGGGGTCGCTGTGCTTCGGTGGCTCTGAAGTAGAACTTATTGATTCCTTCAGGACGCTACGTTCTCCGGCTCTGTGTAGAGAACGCTCACTCGGCAAATGCTAAACAGATCCAGGATTCTCATTCCGGCCAAGTTTGTCCGTGTCAGTATACAGAAGAGCAGAAGCGTTGCCAACAGCCTCGATGCTAACCTTCTCCAGAAACTCTGGGGAGTTTCATACGTCTCGGGTGAGCTAATTGCACACTTATGAAGAAATGTGTGCGTCTGTGGGTGGCTTCGGACTCTATGCTAATAGGAATAATCCTTGAAATGGATTGAGCGATTTGGACTGGTGAATGAAATCACCCATGCTTACCCAGCTTCCACAAATTTATAATACTTATATAAATTAGCTAGTGTTCATTTAACACTTGTAAATGGTGTAGAGCAATGCTAGAGGACGGTCTTAAGCAGCTTGTTATGCTGCAGGTCATCCTCTTTTTAATGTGCATCGCATTATCAGCTACAGGGTGTAGTAGACGGAGCAATGTTGCCAACTTCTCGACTTTTTAGACTCCTTTCCAAAAGAACTGAATGATAAATGTAGCAAATCCTCCAGTAGACATGAGTGCCATCATTCAAAACAGATCTCCAGTTCATTGACCAGTTGCTAGTCAGGAGCTGAGAGCAGGTTTGGCCAATTTACCCCCGTGTGGGAAGCCTAAATGAGCTGCGCTTGTGCAAACCAACGTTGCCACAGACTGATCACTAAACACTAAACCAATCACGGACCACTATTGTTTCCAACAACCAATAACTGGTTTCCGGTAACCATCACTGATCACCACTGTTTTTCAAATGACTCATGACTGATCACCATTGTTCCCAAAGACCAGTGACTGATCACTATCATTTACACTGACCATCACTAATCACCATGTTCAGATTGACCATCACTAATCACCGTTGTTCCCATCAACCCATCATTTATCACTAATGTTATTCCAATGATTAGTGACTAATCACCATTGCTCTCAGTCACCATCACTGATCATCACTGTTCTTCACATACTGTATTTCCAATGACCCATCACCGATTGCCTTAAATGAAAAAAAAAAAAAAACAGTAGTTGATAACTATATTTCATGATGACTAATCACCAAGAGCTTTTAGAAAACCTTCCATTTTCATGTAACCTATTTTTGGTATGCAAACAACTATAACTATTTGTGTTTCTCAGAGTGATAACAACCGGATGTTGACCAGATGACACTCACATGTCTGCCATAATAGTACTTAGACAAATAGTGCTCATGTATTAGTAGATTTAGACCACTAGCCCAGTGTATGAGGGGTGTTCAAGACAAACCAGGACATATCATGAAATTTCTGGTGAATGAAAAAGTAAAACTGATTGACGTTTACTGGAGACATCAAGCACAGTACGGTGATGAGACTCATCATTCCGTTGGTGCAAATGTTTTAAAGAAGGCTCAAATGAAGATCCGAGGTGTTCCCATGAACATTCAGCAAGTGGAACACCTGATCATTGAAAATCGACAGATAACTTGAGATGCTAGAGATGCATCTGTCGGTGGGAACTGCACAAACTTTCTGCACACACCAAAACCACGTTCACCTTAAAAGCACTCAGCTGGGAGTTATTGCCACATCCCCTGAACAGTCCTGATCTCGCTCCAAACCATTTCCACAGCCATTATTAGAGGCCAGGATTTCAGACGTGAGAAAACTTTCTACCTTGAAGGTGTCCAAGCACTCGTGAAATGCTGGGAAAAGTGCATTAGTGTAACAGGAGATTATATAGAGAAATAAAGTAAATATAAATGTGAAAAATAAATGTTTTGTTTTTAAATAAACTAAATATAAATATGAAAAGTAAATGTTTTGTTTTTAAATAAAGTAAATATAAATGTGAAAAATAAATGTTTTGTTTTTAAATAAAGTAAATATAAATGTGAAAAATACATCTTTTGTTTTTAAATAAAGTAAATATAAATGAGAAAAATAAATGTTTTGTTTTTAAATGAAGTAAATATAAATGTAAAAAATAAATGTTTTGTTTTTAAATAAAGTAAATATAAATGTGAAAAATAAACATTTTGTTTTTAAATAAGGTAAATATAAATGAGAAAAATAAATGTTTTGTTTTTAAATGGAGTAAATATAAATGTAAAAAATAAATGTTTTGATTTTAAGTAAAGTAAATATAAATGTGAAAAATAAACATTTTGTTTTTAAATAAGGTAAATATAAATGAGAAAAATAAATGTTTTGCTTTTAAATAAAGTAAATATAAATGTAAAAAATAAATGTTTTGCTTTTAAATAAAGTAAATATAAATGTAAAAAATAAATGTTTTGTTTTTCTGCACAATCAAAAGTCCTGGTTTCACTGGTTTCAAGTATTTTATATTTTTAGGTTCACAGTGTAAAAAAAAAAAAAAAAATCTGCAAGAATCAGAAAATGGAAAGAAAATAGATATAGCTGAGAATTTTTTGTGAATTCCCTCCTTTAAATACAACAAGTTAAAGATTTGATGAGTTTGTTGATTAATTAATTATTTTATTTATTTTTTGCTTATTTGACTGCTACTGAAGAGTAAGCTATGCGAAAATGTAAAATCAAACCAACCAACAAAGAAAAACAACAAAGGATTTGATTAGCTGTGAGTCAATGTAATGGTTTGTATACCATTTGTATAAACTGAAAAAAAAAAAAACAAAGAAATGTAATTCATAGCAATATTATGTTAGATTTTTTCTTTTATAAAAATAAATAAATAATGAAATATTGTATGTTAAAATATTAAATGTAATATAATTTTCCATGCCTATTTCTTAATATGATATAAATGTTCTTAAATAACCAGTATAACTCTTTCCAGCCACCTTTTGTATATCCTCTGGAGAGCTTCTGGTCCCTGCAGCCGGCACTGCCGTACATTCCTCCTGACGTATCTGTTTTTAGTTTAGCAGAATGCTTGGCAACTCTTTGCCCATTATTCTTGACATATCTGTTATAAGACAGTGCCTTCTTCAAATCAGTTCTGGAGCCTGAGGTTTACTTTACTTGATTTTTTCCTCGTTTTGGATTGTTGTCTTGTTGCATGATACGCCCAGGTTTCATTTTGAACGTCCTCTTATTTTTAAGACGGATTATAAAATAAGGGCATTTTTGAAAATTGGGATTGTAAGGAATGAGGGACATATAAAGAATAAGGCATGTGACAAGGTTATAATGACTCCTAATCGGACACGTGAGGTTCTTTGACATTGCTCGACATGCACGGCTTTGTTTGCAGGACAGCGAGAGCAGAGCTTCTGCCTCCCTGAATCACGTCCTGCTGGAACCAATCACACATAACCGATCCTGACCGACGCGAGGCTGCAGCATTGAACTCCTCTTGTTCATTTGTTTACACAAGCGCGTTAGGGTCACACACACTTACAGTTCGGTGAGGAAGGGCAGGTTGTGGAAAGCATTTGGGTGGATTTCGCTGATGTTGTTCATGCTGAGATCTCTGCAGAAACACAGACACGCACCCACGCACACACACACACACACACACACACAGGAAGACAAATAGGAGTATGAGGAAACATTTCACAGTAAAAACACACTGGTTATAAACATGTAAAAGTTAATCATGTAATAAATGGAAGACTATTAAAGTTACCATTAATGTTCAGACCAGAGATCTCTGGTTTGCGTTAAACCTGATTGAGATTAACGTGATTCAGAAACATTGCTATAAATTGTGGCTTTGAATTATGGTTCACATAAAAGATTTAATCAAAATAATACCATATGTTGAAAAGAAAAGAAAAGAAATCAGAAAATCAAAAGCAAACCAAGCAACAAGGCCAAAGATATTTGGTAAAGGATGTTATATAAAACATTTTATTTAAAAAAATATATTAATTAAATCTTAATTTGTTACATATAAATTACTGCACAGTGAAATCCTCACATACTGTATACCAGATTGGGGGCTGGGGTCAGTCCATGGACCTGACAGGGTCCAAGGGGTTGGTCAAGGGCCCACAATAACAACCTGGTGGGGCTGGAACCACCAACCTTCTGATCAGTAACCCACAGAGCTACCACTACCACTTATGTATAGTTATCTCTTAGCCCAGGTTTTCTATTTTGCAATTATTTCCTAGCCATTCTTAGATGCTTAAAAACCCTTAAAACTCAGCGTAGGTCAATGACAATAAAGGGGAAAAAAGTGCCACTACATATATATATATTACCATTACTGGAATAGGGGAATGCTGTCGCCAAAATGTAGAACTCTCTGAATTAGCACATTTTTTTTTCTGTCAGTTTGTCTAGTTGGTTCAAATGAACTAAAATTCAGTTCATCATATGGTGTATTTTGTGCTGAAAAAAAGCATACGTCACTCTGTACTATCTGCACTATCCTGAGCCCGATATACTGTATGTTTATACAAAAAAGAGCAAAACAAATAAGGGCTCGAATGCTCTGAGCTTTAAGGCTTCAGGGAGAAATAAATAAATAAATAAATAAAAATCTTAATTGTCCTATGATGAGGAGTCATTGTGTGGTATTCATAGAATACTATTACTACTACTATCAGATTTGCAGTTAACTGAAGGAGTAAACCACTTTGAACTGCTACAGCTTCAATCTGGATCAGAAACCGAATAACGTCCGAAACAACATCTACTAAGAGCCGCTGTTTCTCCCAGGATCACCATCTCTACATGTGGAGCCTCTGACACATATGATAAACTGCTGCTGGACTAACACCATCTCTCTCTCTCTCTCTCTCTCTCTCTCTCTCTCTCTCTCTCTGTGATTCATTTCCACCATCTCCTGCACCTTCAATCCATCTCCATGATATGACGAAGACTGCAGAGCATCTATTACTGTTTGTGGACTAATTACACAGTCGTGTTCTAGTATTTCATGCCAAAAAAGGTCATTGCCCAGAAGGATCCGGGCCCTAATTAAAGCATCTGAAATCTGGAACTGTCTTTCTATTACTCGTGTCTCTCCCAATTTCCCGTATCATTAATTAACACGATGCAGATGCAGGCCTGGACTTCCTGATGGCGGGAGAAACGGCGGAGCGCGGCGCTCGCTCGCTGATGAAAGACGACGGATCGCGTTTCAGCCCTTTTATCGCGTTGATTAACGGCCCGAGCCACTCGCGCCG
This sequence comes from Clarias magur, assembly GCA_013621035.1. Classification (NCBI taxonomy): domain Eukaryota; kingdom Metazoa; phylum Chordata; class Actinopteri; order Siluriformes; family Clariidae; genus Clarias; species Clarias magur. The sequence goes on along the minus strand of QNUK01000434.1, from coordinate 507,461 downwards.
CACCTGTAAGATGTGACCCGGGCCGTCTCGCTGAGAGGCTCTGGAAAGAAAGAACGATCCGGGCCAAAAAAATTGGTCCGGAACAAAACATGTGGACTTGATATCAAAGACGGATGGTGCGCACCAACACTTTTTAACCATCCGTCAGAGAGAACAAGAAACACGGAGAGAGAAAACTTTCCATTGTGAATCATTGTTCAGCAGCTGGTAATTTTGTCCTTTCTTTCTTTCTTTCTTCTTTTAAATGTGTACGTGTGTGTGTGTGTGTGTGTGTGTGTGTGTGTGTGTGTGTGTGTGTGTGTGTTCATGTGTGTGTGTGTGGACAAGGTCAGGTTTCTAGGGGTTGTTTTCCAGATGTTTTTCTACCTTCTGTCTAATCACGCCAAGTTTTTCTGTCTATAAACTAGACAGCTCGGGAAAGACACCTTACCCATCATGCTTTGTGAAATGGACTCACTGGAGGGGTGCTGCTCTAGTTTCAGACTCAAGCTGTGTAGCTCATGTAGCTTCATATGCTGGGAAGTGTGCCGTATAGCCAGCGTTTCACATCATTTTATCATGTGTTTTTTTTTTCTTTTCTTTTCTTTTTTCAGTGCTCGTGTACTGTACTGACGGTGATGCAGTACCAGAATGTACTTGGGAATGATTTCTAAACGTAACAAGATGCATACTAAAGCTTTAACACACATTCACTTGATAGTTCCACCCCGGCAGCACACCATTATTTCACAGAGTGCACGGTTTCCCATACAGCCCAATGTTTTCAACAGCTTATCCAGTGAGGGAAAAAAGGAAATTGCGTACATTTCATTTTTCTATCAACTCTTCTCATTTGTTTCTCCAAAATGCCAGTCACTCAGGACTTGATTGGATTACAAATTCTCACATCATGTTTAGCAGCCGAGCCGGAGTGTTGCGTCTGATTTTAATCTAAACCTCCAGCGTGTGTCGGATCCCCGGGAGACGTGTGTGTGTGTATATGTGTGTGTATGTGTGTGTGTGTGTGTGTGTGTGTGTGTGTGAGCCCGCAAGCCATTGTGAATAGAACCAAACTGCAACATTACTTCATTTAGGTCCCAAAGGGAACTCATAACCAAGACCACCAAGCACGAGAGGATAAACGGAGAGCTCTGAAAATATTCATCGCAGAGACTTTGATTCTCTTTTATTTATTTCTTTTGTCAGAGTGTCAGGCACGGCGAGGTGAAAAGCTAATTTGCACGGCAGGGCGTCTGGAAAACGTCTTATGGAAAAACAGGAGCGCGGGAGCAAGCACATGCCGGGCTGAACACCCCATGCTTTATACTGACACGGTGGCATGGAGTCCACTCAACACAAACCTGTACAAAACGGCAGGAAGGATTCTGACTCGAACAAATACAATATCACACGCAAAGCCTGCTTTTCATCAGCATGTAGTCTTATTGAAATAAAACACGTCTAAAGATTTTGACGGTACATCCATCTGTCCCGTGTTTACAGGAATCGCACTCCTCAGGTGGAAATACACACTGCACGCAACACATTTCGTGAGGCTTTGTGAGGTCAGAAACAACTGGAAACCAGTTTGGATCATGGGAGAACATGTGAAAATCCAGGCAGACCTGACTTTAGGATTGAACCGTGGGCCTGATCCACCACCCCGACCCTACAGCTCATACAGACCATCTGCTATCTCTGCACAGGCTCCATCGTTTAAAAAGTCTGTTTGTTCTTTTATGCACTGTTTTTTTTCCACATCATGGAAGGCATGGTCATGTTTATTCCCATAAGAAATTTTACAACATTATAGGTCCCATGGTGCTCCAATGGTACCGGTCCCATCATATATTCTGCCATGGTTTCACTGTACTTATTTTCCGATATATTGGTGATGCATGGTGATACATGATTCTACCATGGTACTGTACATCCTTTCGTACAACAGTAGTTGTCGTACTATAGTACTGTGGAAAATGTAAAAGGATCCTGTCAAAAGTTTGTCATACATGATTATGTATCTCAATAGTAAGATGTATATAGTAATTTCTGCAGTGCCATTTACCTGCTATGGGAAGCTCCAATCGTAATGCAATACTGTAGTACTATTGTGGTATTTAAAAAAAAAAATAAACTATTGTACTTATTGGGTACCAATTGGCAACCAAAGTTCAGCAGGCACATGGTACTATGGTACAGGTACTATGGTACAGGATATACAATAATACAGTGGAACCTTGGATTACGAGCATAATTTGTTCTGAAAGTGGGCTCGTATTGCAAAACACTTGTAAACCAAATTAAACCTTCCCATAAGAAATAATGAAACCTCAAATAATTCATTCCACAGCCCTAAAAATAAATACAGAAAAATAATTGATACAATATTTAAAGTAAAAATAAAACAAATTAACCTGCACTTTACCTTTAAAAAAAGTTAAAATAAATCCCAACAGATAAGTGTTTCCGTTTGTGCGTGCTGGCGCCATGTATTTGTGTGTTGTGTGTGTGTGTGTGTGTGTGTGTGCGTGTGTGTGTGTGTGTGTGTGTGTGTGTGTGTGTGTGTGTGTGTGGAATTAGCCCCTTCCCTCACCTCGTCTTACACAGTAAAACTCCTCCTCCCTCCCCCACCTCGCTTTTTAAGTTTCACTACAAACAAACACACAGAATGGAAACACTGTTTTAATGGGAAAAAACTAAAAACTCGCATGAGTGCAGAGTAACAGAATAAAGAGTAAAGTAAAAAAAAAAAGCACCTTACCTTTGAAAAGAATCGTGACAGAGCAGAGTATACACAGCAGAGTGTGTGTCTCTGTGTGAAGCCGGGGAGGGGGGTGTAAAGGCGAGAGAGTGTGTGTGTGTGTGTCGGTGTGTGTGTGTCGGTGTCAGAAAACTTGGCACTCTTAAGCCAAGACATGCTCGTTTTTCAAGTCAAAATTTATTTAAAAATCTGCTCATCTTGCGGAACACGCGTAAACCGAGTTACTCGCAATCCGAGGTTCCACTGTACTATAGTAGATATCTGTTAAATTTGACAGTCACTGTGTACACAATATGTACCATGGTTTTCAAAAATTATTGTGGCACATGCCATAGTACTCCCATTGTACCCACTGAAGCAGCACAGTACCTATCCTCGTACACTATAAAGTCTGATAGTAATGTCTGAAGTTCTACGGTAATACTATGTACGATCACAACTGCGCCAATGATTTTTCTCTCTCTTGTGCAGCGGGAATTATGGGTAATCGTCTCCCCTGCTGCGTCCCCTGTGTCAAAATAAGAGTATATGGTTTGACTTACTTACATTTTGTCATCTGTAGATATATGAACGCCGTATATACTGTATGTCCTCCTACACTTTCCGACCAGCAGTTTTTAACAGGACAATCTGAAGAACGCTTTTGGTTCCGTTTGCTATAGATGTCACCATTTTTCCAAAGGTGTATTAGAAATGTACAGATACTGACTTAAAACCACGCCGACCTTCCCATTCACGGCCTCCAAGTCAGGCTCAGTACATAATCCAGTCTGCTTGAGTTACATCACTGTTCAATTACTCATAGACTTCAATGCGGCTATTTTTTTCCACAGGCCGTACTGTCTGCTCACTGTAAGCATGACATGAGATGAAACTTCAAGCTAACATCCTGAACATCAGGATTCTAGGGATTAAAATCTGAAGTGATGAAGTAACTAAAGAAAACGGAAGGAAGGAAGAAACCAAAACGGCCAACGGATTTAAAGAGTTTAAACAAATTACAGCACATCGGTCCTCGGCAGATTTATTATGATAATGACTGCGCATTAATCAAAATGTCCAGGGTGAAAAGCAGACGCGAAAAACCGCAACAGTGACACAACTTTTGAAACAAAACCGCCTTTTTCCATGATAATAGTCATTCATATCCATCAGGATTCTATTGACAGCTTGTTTTATTTGAGTTGTTTCCATTGGGTGGTAATTCATATTCCGAAAACCCCCTTCCCCCCTCCCCCTCGCATAACATCTGCTGCTGTTTTTATTGAAATAATTACTGACTAACGTAAACCACATTCGTTTTTTCGGAGCCAGGAATGGGAATTAATTGTATCGAGTTCGAAGAAATGCCCATTTCTCAGGCTCTGAATGACAAGGACCTACTAGTGTGGTTCCTAATAGGAGTAAAAACTACAATCTGTATTTCTCCCTTTGTGTTTGTTTTGCTGTTTTTCTGTGATCTAATCTGATTAAAATAATAATAATATATATAATATATTTATTATATAAATATATTATATCTTCCAACCCGAAAGAAGCAAATACCACATTATTAATAATATACCAGCAAACTGGTGACAGGATCATGGACATCCAAGGCCAGCTCATCTAGTCTGATGTCTTACTCAATAATCCCATTAGTGGAAAAGAGAAACGTGAGATTACCCATGAAATGGATTTAATAAAATGTTTTTTAAAATGATATTAACAGTTGATGTAACATGTATAACAAATTTGTACACAAAACATGTATAAAATGCTCTGCTCAAGCTTTGTTTAAGACAAGCAAAGAAATAAACAAACAACATAATTAATAAATAAACAAATAAGGAACGCATTATGGTTTCATAATGAATTCATTCATTCATACAGAGACTTTTTTTTTTTTTTTTTACGATGATGTTAGACAAAAAAAAAAAAACGACTGGATTTTAACAACTTCTGGGCGTTCCACGATATAAAATCTCAAAACCTAACCCTAAACAAATGCATGACACGTTACTCATTAATCAATTTAATATTGTAATTAATGGTAAATTGCTATGATATAAGAGCAATAACAGCCCGAGGATCATGCTGTCCTATGAAACTGACGCACTTATTGCACTACTTGTGCGTATGGCCACATCACACCACCCCAGTGTATATTCATTTATACAACTAGGGGTGTGTAGTGTGTCATTCCTTACATAAGAGCAACTTTGAAAGCAGTTCCAGCTGCAAGGCAAATCACAAAAAGTGAAAATGTTTGCATGAGAAGAATAAAGCGCTCCAGGATGTGCTGGTGTTGGAACTACTATAATCAGCTTCGGCGCGCTAACGGCGACGTCACTTCACCACCACCCTGTCTTGACATATTTGATTCCTTCTTGAGTCTATGATGTCACTTTCATGCCATCATATCAGCACACATCGAGAGCTGTGATCTATCATAGCATGTAACGACACAACTTTCCTAAAAGCCTTCTTCTTCTTCTTCTTCTTATCATATGTGACATCGCACACAAAGGTTTAAATATCACCCAGTTCACTCGTACTGATGAGCCTCACCGACACAAATTCAGGATTATATAACACACAAACACACGCATTCGCTTTGATTTCTTCTCAGTACATGCTCCAAAATGTCCTGGAGGATTAAACATCTTGAGGAAGAAAAAAAAAAAAAAAAAAAACATTAGAGAAAGCTATAGAGGCTGTATAAGATACGAGGACATGACCAGACTGCTCTGTCGATCATGTCAAGACAAATAGAGTAAAAATAGACATCTTAGAAAAATGGCCTTTGAAGTGGCTGTGGAGATTTCATTCCACACTGCACAGGTATGCTTTAATCCACCGTGCCCTCCCACTGACAACCTCCATAGTGCTGCAGCAGGGGTTTGAGCGAGACTACAGTATGTGTTCACGTCTGAATCCAAGCGCGCACAAGCACCTCTCTGCACACACTCTTATCTGTGCATACACACACACACACACACACGCGTGCATGCATGCATGTATGTACACACATACACTATGGTGCATGCAGTGAAACATTTTGGAAATAGTGACATGAAGTTCTTATGCAGACATGTCGGAGTTGTAAAATATTGCATGATTCAGAGTACAGGATGAGAAATATTAAACACATTAACCGTATTATTAACTCCTCAGAACCTCCCAATGAGCAGTGGGTTAGTGATGAAAGTCTTCATTACTGGGACAGAATTGGGATTCTCCACTATAAGCCAATCTCGATCCATCTTAATCCGACTCCAAATCTGACCTCATACAGTCTTTTGCCCCCCTCAATCAACCAAATTTTCAATTTCAATTAAATGATAAATTGTTTTACTACAAAAAAAAAAAACAAAAAAAAAATTTACTACCACAGACTGCGAGGTGTCTAAAGATACAATTTAAAAATTGGAAATTGGGTCGTTTATGTAACAACCTCAAAAAGCAGAGATCTCATTTCCACTCTCATCTGCTCCAACCAATCAGCATTTAGCATCAGCAGTATACTAATCACCAGCCTGATCATCTGTCAACATCTGCACCTGTTTCTGTATTTTTTTTTTTTTCTGGTTCATGCCTTAATTTAGATGATTTTTCTTTTGCTCAAGGTCACTGTGTGACTTGACAAACAAAGAACATTCCTCTGAACCTAGAGTACTCTAAACCAGAACTTGAACCAAAAATGAGGATCAAAAAGTCCTTGAGGAAGTGTGGAGGACGGTCCAAGACTTTGCATAGTACTGTCTATATGTTTCAATTACTCCTTACGTATTTACAGTACATGGTCATTCTACTATTATGTAAAAAAAAAATTAATAAAAAATTTGAAATGACAACTCATGAAGTAAAATTAGGGAAAAATAAATTGGTCTGTTCAAGCTTTGTTTAAAACAACTAAACAAACAAATAAATAAATATAATATAATAAATAAAATTAATTAATTGAATAATTAACCATATGAATACTACTACTAATAATAATAATAATAATAATAATAATTATTATTATTATTATTAATTGCTGTTGTATAAACATATTTAAAATTGTATTAATAAATTTTTATATTCTTAATTATACCTAATAATTTATTTAATATTTAATTTACTTTTTAAGTACTTTTTTTACTTTAAAAAAATTAGCTTAAAACATCTTTCTTTAAAAGAAAGATTTTGCATTTCATACTTATATACTTTCATTTCTGTTTTAAATGTAATGCACTCAGTACAGGACAGAATGAAGTTTTCATAGTAATTATTAATTATTACGTAGGAAAAAACATACAACCACATAATTTGAGAATCCTTATCTGTACAGATGCTGTGAATGGAATTTATTTATTTTATTTTATTTTATTTTATTTTATGTTATTTTTATTATTGTGTAGCATGGCATGACTTGGCCTCACTTGTCATACTGCAGCTTATACAGGATTGTAATTTGACCGTCTCACTTTTATCCTATGATAAAGCATTTCCATCCTGATGGGCGAAGTCTCTTCCAGGACGACGTCCACCGCCCTGCACATGGCACGAGGGTTTCATGAGGATGAATATGAGGTAAATCATATGCTGTGACCTTCACACTCACTAAATGAGACAGCGACTGTGCTCTCCGCTTCCATCATCAAAACACCAACTGAGGGCGGGGAAAAAAAGTCCTATTTTCAAATAACACGATCATCTTCTTTCTGTCAATCAAGGTTGTTGCTTCTGATCAGGGGTCGCCACAGCGGACCTGATCTGCACAACAATTTGGCAAAAGTTTTATGCCGGATGCCCTTCCTGACTCGAACCTCTCATTTTCCTCCCACTGGCTGGGAATTGAACCCGTGCCTTCCGCATGGTAGGTGAGAAACGTACCAGTGAAAGTAACACCAGCCAATCAAAGGTGTATGTTAGTTCTTTGACACAATAGTCCTTTTTCATCCTTTTTCTCCATTTTTGTCTCCAAAACAAGCTTTTGTTCTGGAAATCTGGACATCGTGTAAATGCCTGGCAATGTTTTCTAAGCTCTTTTGTGCTCCGTGGCTTTTCTGTGAGCCACAACCATCATGCCATGAGCAAGGATACAGAAAACGCTTAATGTTCAAAAGCATTGGGGGTCGCAAACAAAAAATGGACTATTATTGAGGGATAAAGAGGAGGAAATTGCGGTGTAGATAAGGATCCTGTTTTGGAAATCATTGATGAAATCTTCATGGAGAGAAACCTCAAGACGTTTTTAGGTGAATTAAAGTGTGAAGGACGCAGCTGGTCATCAATCCATCAACCGGAAACTGGTGCACCCAAAACAAACAAGCGGATATACTCTATGGATTCTCTTCTCGACTGCAAGGCCATGTCCTACCCTGGACAAATTCATTCAAGAGCATTCCAAGTGTTGGACGTGGTTTGGTATGGAAACGCCTCGTCTTCCTCGGCCCGTTGATGACAGAGCTTCATTCATCATCGCTAGTGGAACAATCTGAACATTGTTGGCATGTGTTCTGTTTCTTCGCCTTTTCTCTGTGAACTCTCACTCACACACACACACACACACACACACTTCCCCGCAGGTCAGAAGACACAGTTCTCCGCTTCATACGAGACCACCCTGGAGAGAACGGTGGGATTGACCGAACAAAGCCCGAGATAAAGATGGCTAATTCGTAGCTACACTTTAAAAGGTGCCGTGATGAGGGTTTTCATAACACGCCACGCCTGAACACGCAACGTCACGAAACACATCACTGACGAACGCTGTGTTTTCATCACTTGTGATACAGTGCATTTTTTGTTTTGTTTTGTTTTGTTGTTGTTGTTTTTTTTACAACTATCTTGAGATCCTGTTTCCAAAAATAAAAACATGCACTGTGTTTTGCAAAGATAGACTGCTAGCATTCATTCCATTGTTTGATCTCTTCCCTCACTACCTGCCTTTTAGCTTCTTATCTAACTCTAAATAGGGTATGTCAGAGAGATGATGTCATCATAAATGCTTGTTGATCGTGCACTGTTTGGGGGAGACTGGAAGACAAATTTGCTTTCCGGGACACGGTTCAGCGTCGCTTTATCCAGGCTACAACAACTCTACTGAAATGTTAATATAAAAGCAAAGGGTAACTACAGTACAGACCAAAAGTTTGGACACACCTTCTCATTCCACGAGGTTGAATTTGTATTATGGCAAAGTAAAGAAAAACGAGCGGCCATCATTACTTTAAGAAATGAAGGTCAGTCAGTCTGAAAAATTGGGAAAACTTTGAAAGTGTCCCCAAGTGCAGTCACAAAAAGCATCAAGCGCTACAAAGAAACTGGCTGACATGCGGAACCGCCCCAGGAAAGGAAGACCGAGAGTCGCCTCTGCTGCGGAGGAGGATAAGTTCATCCGAGTCACCAGCCTCAGAAATCGCAGGTTAACAGCAGCTCAGATCAGAGAGCAGGTCAGTGCCACACAGAGTTCTAGCAGCAGACACGTCTCTAGAACAACTGTTAAGAGGAGACTGTGTGAATCAGGCCTTCATGCTAGAAGATCTGCTAGGAAACTACTGCTAAGGACCGGCAACAAGCAGAAGAGACGCGTTTGGGCTAAAGAACACAAGAAAGAAAACTCGCTGAATGAGAAGGGGTGTCCAAACTTTTGGTCTGTACTGTAGATCTGGAATGGCGATGTTCAACAAGGACACATGAGTCTGATGGACAGATGTCACCAAACGTTTGAGCACATCATGTGTCTAGAACGCAGTATTAGTTAAGTTAACTCTTCCATAGACTATGGAAGGTCCTAACAACAATGATCACCAAGTATACACCAGTAAACTGGTGACAGGATCATGGGCACCCAAGGCTCATCTATGCCGATCTATGGACCGTAGGCAAACAAAGTCCAGTTAAATTTCACAGAAAAGCCAATGAAGCACAAACCACTGAAAAAGCTGGCCATGATAGAATGGTAATGGGACACCCAGTGTACTACGGCATGCCACACATGGGGCCCAGCATGCAAAAAGCCCAAGGCCATCAGCCCGGCCTCCAAACTCCTCAGATCCCAATCCAAACTAAGACCCATGGGATGAGACAGACAAACAAGTTGTATCCACAGAGGTCCCGCAAACCCACAACACCCAAAGGATTCAATGCCCAAGCACACCACCAGAGATCTTGGTGAGTCATGCCCCGAAGAGCACAGATCCGGCCCGGTGACACAAGGGAATCATATTTTGCATCGATTGTATTGTTATGGTGGGTCGATGTATATTGCCTGGTCCAGTATCGAGTATATGGATGAAATAAAACATTCTCATCGAATTAAATAAAACACACCCAGAGGGGTCACATAGGAGGAACTGACAGTCTAGGTGGTTTACCTTGAAATATGACCAGTTTTAACGTTATGGTTGATAGACGTGCGCACATCATATGCGTTTTACGTTCAATGCTACAAAGAAATCTTGTGTGATTTGATAATATTATCTATTATTTAAAGCAGCGAACTAACTGAGGCATGTTGTGCTCACTGACAAGCGTGAGATACACTATCAGTGCTTTATGAATGAGTGCATCCTGGGTACCGTCCCCAGTGCGTCCCCTTATGTGCAATTTCTTCTAGCTAAAACACAATTTCAGGAACTCCTACACACATATTGCAAAGAAAGGAACCTGACAAAGCAACCCAAAGAAGGCGTTTCGCACCTTGAATGGTGGCTTAAGTAAACATCCGTGCAGCCCGTCCTCCTCAATGAGAGGCTTAAGGACAAAATTGGTTGCTTGTTGCATACGTTCTGTCCTCGTGAACGTAACCGGAGGTGGATGAGCCTGTAAGAGTCTGAAAGGAGATGCGGACCGGATCGACCGTGACAAAAAGAGGACGAGCAGAAAAGTAGGTGAAAAGAAAAGAGCGGCATTGTTTGCTCTTCCTGCAGTGGTGAAAAGGTGCCGCGGATTAGCATTGTGCTCACGCAGACACAGGAAGGACAAGGACACAATACGCACTTCCCCTCCTTCTGTTTTTAAGGCTGCGTCCTTCTTTTCTCCCTTTTTTGAAGCACCATCAAGCTTCCTTAGATTTGTCTGCTTTCTTTTGTTGCTGCTCTCTTTTCACCTGACTTTATGACACATCACACCCATACACACGCTGGAAAGGGAGGGAACGGGGAAAGGAGGGAGGAGAGGAGTGTTGTCTTTCTTTCATGGGTTCCATCTAAAGAAGGAGAGCGAGAGAGAGAGAGAGAGAGAGAGAGTCAGATGTCTGGGTGGTTAAATGGGATGTTTAGTCTGTGGCTACGTCATGGGAGCTGCGTTTTACACTCCGCTCTCCCCTCAGGGCGCTGGAAGGATGAACTGAAACACGCACTCACACACACACACACACACACATGGCTGGAATTACTTATTATTATTGCTCATCATCATTTTCAGTGAAGCCTGATCCCTCGGATGAGTAACTCAGAGCTCTCTTTCTGTGTCACTGCGGCTCCTAAAGTTTTTTGCTCCTAGCGACATGAGGAAATCAAGAACTCTTTATCTGCTAAACGTTCAGGAAACACAGGACTCACAGAACATAGAAGCATGCAACATATAAACCATACACGCTCACATCATACTAGGAGCATTTAGTAAGGATGTGCGCTGTGTCAGTCTCGCCGTATGACTCAATATGACCCGAAGAGTTAGTGTCCTTGACAAAACTTCCTAGCCTTGGCGAGCATTTGGTTAGCTTTTTTATGTTGGTGCTGAGAATGAAATGTGAAAATAAAAGGGAAAATTTGGATGCACAGTGTTGCTTAGTTTTGTCCGATTTCTGCATCTCAACGCCACACTTAAAAAGTCAGCAGTGCAACTCTTGCCCAAAATACGATGCTTCAGACTCTGGCATCTTTGGCAGTGGTCTAGAGAAACTGTAATCAGATTAATCAGACCACAATGCCACTTATTTGCTCATTAAGCTGATGGTTTCGCCCAAAGATCACAACCTCCACCCCCACTGCCACTGCAACCAATCACATTAGGACTTTATACCAACTTTACACCATCAGACCGTAGCTCGCACCCTCACTTCCACTGCAACCAATCCGAGCCAAGGCTCCCACCTCCATCGCCAATTTAATCACCTCGACTGCTCTCACACCAATTGCCACCGTAACCAATCAGATTGCAACTTCTACCATAGCTCCAACCCCCACAGCCATTGCAACCAATCATAGACGACACACTCCACTGCTTTCACCGCCACTGCCACTGCAAAAACAGCTCCCAGGCCACTGTAACCAATCCAACCACAGCTCCCATGCTGGTCTCATTCCTACTACCTCCGTAACCAATCAAATCACACCTCCCACTGCCAATGTAACCAATCGGACCACAGCTCCCATTCCAACTGCCACTGTAAACACCCCACTGGTCTCATTCCTACTACCTCCGTAACCAATCAAATCACACCTCCCACTGCCAATGTAACCAATCGGACCACAGCTCCCATTCCAACTGCCACTGTAATAAACAGAGCCACAGCTTGCTTACCAGTCTGAGTTTAACCAGTCAGACCACAGCTTGCACCACCACTACCACTGTAACTAACCTGACCACAGGCCACTGTAAGTCATCAGACCTCAGATCCCGCTCAACTGTCGCTGTAACCAATCAGAATACAGCTTGCACACTCACTGCAACTAATCAGACCGCAGGTCCCACTTTCACTGTGACCAAACAGATCACAGCTCCCACTCTTACTGTAACCAGGTCAGACTACAGTTCCCACCCCTTCTGCCACTGAAACTAATCCGACCACAGCTCCCACCCCTACCGTTACCAAAGGGACAACCATCTCCCAGTCCCATTGCCGTGTTAATGTTATACTGTATTTTTCTTACAAATATACATTTTGTCTTACAGTACATCTACACATCAGCAGTTAACACCGTTATCATACAATATACCAATTCATGCTATACATTTTTGGTACTGCATGTCATTGCAAACCTCATGGATGAGTCTCGAATCTAAATCACGGATCTCAACAACACAGACATCCTAGAATTTTTAAATCTGGCAACCCTTATTAATGAAATTAATATATATATATATATATATAGTTTGGTTCATGTGCTTTTGCAATGATCATAAAAAGATTTAATGGTTATAGTTGACCTTCAGGTATTAGCTAGCTCCGGAATTCTAGCCGTCCAGATTTCCTACCAGTGTTGTCATGAACAGCATGGGTATTGTGTGTGTTCGTCATGTGAGAACGAAACAAAAATGTATCTAATTCTATCCAGACTATTAATCCAAATGCTAATGCTTGTATTCTTAGCCAATAAAAACACATCGCATCGGACAATTACACGATTAGTCGGTTGCATTTTTGTCATTGGTTGTTATAACAGTTCATGTAAAAACATGACTTTGTGATTCTGGACACATGCTGCTTTGTAGAAGTGCCTACAGCACTGTATGCAAATCAGGAGCAGATCAGTTACACTGGAGTTCATGAGGGATTTAAGATTGGATATGGAGGAAATGTGTAATCTTGTTGTAGTTACACACACAAAGAACTTTGGTCTTTTGAATACGAGATGCATTTCCCGTATCCGGCTGTAGCCGGCTTTCGTCTCATGTCTGCAAGACGATCCATTACTCCTGACAGGTGAGCTGTGTTACAGCCTGATTCTCCTCAGGCACTAATGATATTTACTCTCCGGTTCCTTATTTCGCTCTCGCCCTCTCACTCGCTTCACCTGCCCAACCTCCCCCCACCTCCACCTCAACCCCCACCTCCCCCACCCCCTTCCCCCCGCTCCCCCCATTTCCCTCGCTCTTGGCTGGAACGGAAAGCTCCCAGGCTCTTTGATGGAGACATCCAGAGTCCAGAGGGTTTTAACTCCTCCCTCCATACGCCGCACATTCCTCCACATCTGTTCCCTTGTCATCGAGTGTATCCGTGAGCTCTGCCTTTGCTCCTCGTTCGCTGCGATGTCCCACGCAAACATGCCGGGCATGTTTTCTTTTTCCCCACCGTGTAATGCGCTCCCGGTCTTTGATGCCACCTGGGGATTTGAGGAAGCATTAAGTGTCATTAACGGCAGCTCCGTTTATATCACCTGCCAAATCCTGGTTGAATATGAAATGAATGGGCTTCATTCAGGTGCAATGTCTTTCTCTTCTTTTCTTTTCTTCTTCTTAATAGGTTGGATTTTAGGTTAGAAATCTTCCCTCCCAAACATCCCGATGGAATTCGAATCCTGCTGTTTGAAGTACACATGCGTTATCAGGCATTACAATTCTAACACACTTTCACTCTTTCATTACTTCATTCCGTGTCCTGCCTATCCTGTACTAGGCCGCAGCAGGACTGGAGTCTGATCCAGTGGACTCGGTTCCGGGGGCACCCTGGACGAGGTGCTTATCCATCGCAGGGCATCGCAGAGCGATGTCTCACTTACACACTCACACACACACACACACACACACACACACACACACACACACAACGGGCAATTTCGAACTGCCAGTTAGCCTGTCTTTGGACGCCAATCTGCACGTCTTTGGACTGTGGGAGGAAACCCAAGGAAGCCGACCAAGCATGGGGAGAACATGCAAACTCCACACAAACAGGACTCCCTGGACCGTAAAGGTGCGAGGCCACATTGCAAACCAATGCCACCATGCTACCTTTGACACACTGTTATGTTATTGTATTAATACTCTCTATTCACTATATAGTGCACGATTCAGATGGCAACATATTGTACTGTTGTCCAAATACCTAACTGACTAACGACATTAACTGACGCTAAATTCACTTTCACTGATTTGCTGTTCTTGTATAGTTGTTCTTTCAGCTGCTCCTGTCGAGGGTTACCATCCGAGCCACTCAACAACTTAGCGCAAGATAAATGCTGGATGCCCTTCCAGATGCAACCCTCCCATTTTCTCCACGATTTGGGTGGGAACTGAATAAAAATGACACACGTTATATTCATTCTGTTTGTTTTTCCCATTTTTATCATTCCTTCTCTCTCACTTTTTTTTATTGCACTCTTCTTTCTTTTTTTTTTCTTTTCTTTCTTCTTTTTGTGTTTTTCAATGAACCTCAATGAACAATGAATCTTCTGTCTTATTACCAATAAATTTGAGAAACTATTAGACGTACAGTACAGTATACCTTATTCAGGTTGTACCTTCTTCTTCTTCTTCTTCTTAATATAAACTTTCCAACCTCTAAAATGCAAACAGGAAGAATAATTGTCACCATTCCTGATGATCATTTTAGCCATATCGTCCAGCCCTGCAATACACCGTCCTATCGATATCTCGTGGCGGCCCTACTCTCTTTTCTCCGACCACATCATCTTGATGTGGCGTCGCGCTCTTCCTGCTAATCCCTCGGCTCTAATGGGACTCACTTTGCCGAACACGATTGGTTTGAGGACAGTCCGGCGATGCCATAAAGCCCCCTTTGTGTTTCTGAAGAATGGGGTGTGACGATTCAGCCGAGTCCCATACACAAGGAGGAATCTGTACAATGCCAGCACACACTCAAGTCGGCCCAGGAATTCAATCGCAGCCTGCTCACACGTACACATGACTCGGAGATGCCGAGAAACTTACTTAACCCTATCTGTTTTGACCCAAAAGTGGAAGAATATGAGGAATTACTTTTCCTTTAGCGAACTGCATGTGTCTAAACCGACCTCTTCACTAAATACTCAAGCAAGCCCTACATCTGTACAGTTTATTTGGTTTCATTAATTCCTTAATTCTTAGTTCTGTTTAAGGGCCGTGTGTAATGATGATCTAAAGTGGCACCTACAAGGTTCAATTTATATGTAAGAACTATGAGCTCACACTTCCTCAAGGTGCACATCAACCAGCAATACATACACACACACACGCACACACACACACACACACACACACACACACAGACATCGGCCACCTTTGTTCCTTTAACGGGAACAAGAATATCGCTATGGCAATGAGGTCACCGTCCTCTTTGTCTCTGTCCCCCGCTGTCTGTAAGCTGTTGTTACAGGTGAAACCTTATGCTACTACTTTTGTCCTGGCCGCGTTGTTAGCGCACCTTTGTTGACTTCTCCTTTCCACTTTGCCTTAGTCACGTCCCCTTGAGTATTTTCCATGTCACTTACTTTCTTCAGCTCAGGTGCTTTCTTTAATAAAAATGTGCTTCTCTTTGTTAAAAATTACTTTGTTATGTTACTTCACCCGTCCTACAGGCTGTTCGAATACTTTCCGAATACTTTGAAGCGAATTGGCATCAAATTGATGTAGGATTTCAGGAGGAAGAATTTACCCAGAAGGCACCGCTGTGATTTAACATGGATTCCTTATAGAAAGGGAAAAAAAAAACATTATACCGTACCAGTCAAAAGTTTTGATTGTAAGACAAGTATGTCTTCATCTGTGTGTCTCTGTAAAGCAACAAATACAAACGACTGGCTCACCTGATTCCTCCAACCAAACCTATGCCCTGTGTAGTCTAGCAAAATTAAAATAAAAAATAATCGTTTATATTAATAATAAAGAAAAAACATTGAGAATTTTCACCTGTAAGAACAGAAATTTTTGCAAAAACATTTGTATTAAAAACAAAATATTTTTTGGCACAAATGAACCAAGCTGAACCAGGCAAGTTTATATATATTTTTTGTGTTTCTTTTCTTTGTTTTTTTTTTTTGTTGTTGTTTTTTTTCCATAGCACCGCGGGTCCCGAGAATTTTAGCAAGGACGGTAGCAAGAAGAAAAGGGAGCCACTTTCAGTTTTAAAGCATCCGGTGCCAAGAGGAACCGGAAATGAAGGCAAAGTGAGGTTTAATGTCTATTTGTTTGATAGTTTACTTCATTTATTGGTTTTATAAGCAAATAATATGCAAAATATATGCATTTCGCAATATGAAATTCGACCCGAAAAAAAAAATATATATATTTGTATGCCGAGGTACTGCTGTATCTTGGTCTTCACCGATCAGGTGAACATTAATCAACAGCTATACACCAGCAAACTGGTCACATCAACACACTGGCTGATGCAGCACAAATCTCCACAGCCCAGGCTCATGCATAGGGCCAAGTGGGAAAAGAGCCCAAGTCCTCCAGCCCGTCCTCCAAACGCACACAAACTCACAATCCAATCAGGAACCCATGGGAAACATGGACAACCAAGTCTAATCCACAGAGGCCAGACCCGGCAGCCCACAGAACACAAAGGATCCGCGGCCAAGATACCACAGCACACCCTCAGAGGCCCTACAGGCCAGAGCTGCCCCACTGACACAAGGGGAATCCAAAAACCTTTTGAATGTTAATTGTTTTAAAGTTATCTCTGATAACAAAGTTTTTAACAAAGTAGCTAATGAGCAATCAGACCTAAGTATGCCGGGCGTATAAATCATGGAGAAATCTACCGCTGAGGCTAAGCATGTGGTGTAGGCAATATGTGCAGCTCCTTATGCGTTCTAATTAGTAATAAAATTCAGAGCAGAAGCAGAATTTCAGATCCGGAAACCATTCGACTGGCGCCGATCCGGTGTTGTTGTTTTCTGAATTATACTGGATTATTATAGAGGAATTATAATGTAGGAAAATGGCAGTGTGACATCTGCTTATTGTCATGTTCAGCATGTGAAGTGAGAGTCCAAGGCAGATGGGAATCATTAGCGATCACTTTGATTACCAAAGCCCAAACACGCAATTCTGAGTCTCTACTAATATGAAATATAATTTGCGATGTCATCGTTAGAGACGTTCCCAGATCCCACATACACGTAAACACACATATTCTAACTGGGGGTCGTGATGGGCAGTTGGCAGAGCTCTTATGCTGCTAGTATCCACGATAGCGTGATACTACTGTATAACGTGTAATGTATATATTCAGTTATTTCTCATAGGTGTTAATATGTGTTAATATGTGGTAACAAGGGTTACACCCACTGTTGATATGTTTCTTTTGTCATTGTTTGTGAACTATAAAGTGGACCTGGTGTAAATCACAGTGGCATGACTGATATACAGTATTTCCAACACAACTTTTACCACAAGTATGAGAACAAAAAAATATTTAAAAAAAGACAAAAAGTCAATCATAAGAGATCTAAGCAGGAGCATGCAATTAACAAAACTGCAAAATATTGTAAAAAAAAAAAAAAAAAAAAAAAGGGTTTAAAGTAGGAACGTCGTGTGAGCCTACGAAGCTGACTAAATGGCTTAAAAACTCAAATGAAACCTATCATTGCTTGTGTTGTTTAAATGCATGGCAGGCTGACAGTCCAAAACATGTAGCCTATCTGTTAAGTCTGCTGATTGGTAACAATAAGCCACACCCACTTTCCATCCATTTGGGCTACAGTACGTTGAAACGCAATCACTTATCAAATTCCTGTTTCCTGGGAAGACTCCGTCGGCTCTGCATTACGTCCAGACCAGCGTGGCCTGATATGACGAACACGCTCCTGGGGTCAATATCAGGTGTTAATTATTAAGAGACCAGACCAAACAACTCTAATCATTAATTAAAGATCAAGCATTCTTGCCAGTGTTTTCCGACATTCAGACATGACTGCAGCATGACTCAGGGCCAAGAGAGGAAAACAGAGGGAGTGAGGGATCTGTCTGGAGCCAGAGTTCTGATAATATCATTGGTCCTCTGATCGCCGTGTTTACCTCCCTCCCTGACCCGGGCTACTCCTGATAGCCATCGCTCAACTGACAGATCGGGGGAAAATGCTTTATGTTTCATGCCGAGGAATGTAATGTGGAAGTCGGGGAGTGTAGCAGGAAGAGATTAACGTTCTTTCACTTTGCGATTCCCAAAGGAACACACATGCACATCACTCTCTGCAAGCTCCCTCCTTGCTTCAGTGCAGATATGCTACAGAGGTGCTTAGCTACACCATTTTGAAAAGCAGTGCAAATACATTAAATAATAATTATTATAAAAAAAATTTTTAAAAACACTAATTACCCGTTTGGGGTGGAGCAGAAGGTAGCATCAACGTTGCCAAATTGAAGCTGTTGTCTCTACATCTGGCAACTAAGTAAAAATAATAATAATTCTAGCAACAAATCTAGTGACCTTTCTTGATACAGTTCCCCAGCTCCTGGTTCCTATGAGCCAATCGTTGATCCCATTTAATACAAGTTAATATGTGATGTTATTTGGTGGCTCATTGGTACACTTTTGCCTGCCATGTGGAAGGCCTGGGCTTGATTTCCAGCCAACGCTCCGCCCCAACCATTAGGTTGCAGGCCATCCTTAGTGCCGGTCCCAAACCCAGATAAACTGGAAGGTTCCTGCATCAGGAACGGCATTTGGCATTAAAAACCTGCACTGTAAACCCTATGGCTCAAAGTAATTAAACATATTGAGTAGTGCTGACTTAAACAATTACAATGAGTTCAAATTAATGGACCGTTTTTGAGTATTTTGAACATTTCGGTATTCATGAGATTGTAGAAATGACACTTTTCAAGTTAGTATATTGAAATTGTTTTAATCAAGATGGTGGATTGGTCTGTCTTCACATAATCTATACAAATCCGTGCACCCTAAAGTACCAGAGCACTGGTGGCTCAGTGGTACAGTAGGTGTTCGGAACATCATCTGGTGTAAAGACTCGTGACAAACCGCTGTGGCGACCCATTGCCAGGAGCGGGTGAAAGATCAACAATTTATTTAATTTGCTACAACTAAAACAAATGATAGCATGAGTTAGGCTACTCAATCATGCAAGTAAATAACGATTAATATGAATGAGTACAACAAACTCAAAAACTGATTCTGTTCCGTTTACTTAATATCGGAAACATCATTACTTAAAAAAATTGATGTAACTGATTACCTCAAATGTTTTTGAGTTTTGCCAACTTTTTTTCGGGTTCACACTGTGTGCATGGTTAAAATGTGAGGATTGGGTAGTTAGCTTTGGCAACCGCTTATTTTTTATTTATTTTTTATTTTTCCCAGATTTTCTCCCTAATTTAGTCGTGTCCAATTCCTCCCCGTCACTAGGGGGCGCTCCCACATTAAGACTACTACTACCACTCAGCCGGGAGGGCCGAAGACTATCACGTGTTTCCTCCGAACCACGTGACGCCAGCCGACCGCATCTTTTCGAACTGCTCGCCCGCGCACCGTTGGGGGCGGCGTAACACACTCGGAGGACAGCGCTATCCGCTCCCTCCGCTGCGCGAGCTCACGGACGCCCCTGACTGGCTGTAGAGCCGCGATTAATGTCGGAGCACTATGTACCTCTCATCCCTCCCCTCTGAGAGAGCTCGGCCAATCAGCTCTCTCTAGAGGTTACAGCATCACCCGGGATTCGAACTAGCAATCTCCGGATGATAGGGCGAGCGCTTTTACCACTGCACCACTCGGAGGCCCCAGGCAACCGCTTATTAAGAGCAACCAAAACGAACAAGAAAAGTATGTGATGTTGTCTGGTGACTTCTGCCACCAGATTAAGTATGAACTAGTGCTGCTCCTGATACAACTTGGTAATACTGGATATCACATCATTACATTAAACACCATTACAGAAAGACTGTTTCCATTACTGAGTAATAAACAATACACTTAAAGTATTGTATGGAAGCAATACTTCAGCTAAAGCAGTCTATCCTACTGTCCATCAGTATACTTTAATTCGCCCAAAGTCTTACTGCTAGTCCAGATTGACACGTCATAGCAAGGAAGTACGGGTCACATTTGTAGGATGCTTGAAAAAAAAAAAACACTCCAGTCTGTGGGGCGACTGCGGTGCTCAAACCCACAAACTACTGAACTTCATCAAAAACAACTTCTGAATATTAACATTGCTTCTAGTAACGGATATTTCCGCAGTTTCTACATGGTCATGCAAAAATTTTAACAATGCAACTTTTCCCGCCACATTGCCCTCATCGGGTTGTTAGCAAACTTGCAAACTGCAATCATACTATCACATAAAATTATTGTCGGTATAAAACCGGTTAACAAGTTTTAAGCAGGGGCTATGATTCAAGATTCACTTTATTCAATCATTTGCAGACAATGAGAGAGGTAATGTCACCATTGGAAGTAGAACGGTAAACTCAATCACCCACTAACACCACTTGGTTGGACCTCACTTCAAGCCATTTCCACATGTTTTGAGGGGCCATTAAAGGAGTTCCTGGGAGGCCAGTGTTTCGGACACGAAGCAGGCAGTCCAATCATGGCTGGCGGTGTACTGAGAAAACGTTCAACCGTCATGTAACACATAAATGGTGTTTTTACTTTCATAACTGTTTGAAACTTGAACACCACTCGTACATTGAAACAGTGTATTTGAATCCGACGGGGTATACAGGGGTCTTTCAGCTGGGGCGCTTAACCCACACTTTGGGGGAGCTCTGAGACCCGTGTTAACTTACTTATAAATAGTCAAATATGGGACCTTTAACATCTATTCCACATACAGTCATCTAATCCTACTGACAAGCCAAGCAATGCTCATTTAAAACAGGCTGAAACAGTTAGCATGACATCAAATACAAGACAGAAGAGCGTTCAAATGGTAAAGTGGTTATACCCTACAGATCCCCAAACTGCCTTGCTGCCCAACAAGACTCAACAAGGGCTTGAGGAGCACCGCTTCACGGGAGGTACTTTGAAGGTGCTTCATTTTCCTTCTCCTTCTAATTAGCCCTTCACCAAAAAGAATGGCGCATACAGGAGGGCTTTGTTCGCGATGCAGAGCCCATGTCGAATCGTGCCTCGGTTTAGCTGAATGTACCTCGTATTCCAGTCTGTAGAAAAAAATAGGCTGTCAGCCGTTATTAGGCTTTTCAATAGTTTTAATTTGAACAGGATCTTGTCTGTAATTATAGCAGCTGCCCAGGTCAAAGTAATCCAGCTTAAATAGAGCTTGCTAATACATTTACTCTGAAGACATCCTGTTACTTAGCCTGTTTTTGCCTGTAGAAGCACCTGGCACCTGCGGCTCTGTTTCGCAAACATCTTGTTTACACAGTGCGCGGGAGTTAATGTATTGTATTGTATCATGTTGTATCACTGGACTTGCTCTTACGTGCATGGATCTGCTCGGATTGGCACGCCGTCACATGGTATCGTTATCCTTGCTATATCCGACTATACGTTCTGCATCTACTGTAGGGCGGCTGAACAAAAGGGGTTTCCGGTGAAGGCAGCATGGTCTCTCAGAGGCGTGCTGACCACACAAGGTGTGTCTTCAGGTGTATATTCGGAAATGAGATTGACTTTCGAGTGGGTGTGTGTGATGTGGGTGTAACTATGGCTTTATTCGGAGATCTTTTACGTAAAAGAGGGAAGTGGTCAATGACATTCCTATAGAGCAATGCTTAAGCATTTTCAGTCAGCTATATAAGGCTCACAAAGGCTCACCTGACGGGACGGGTGGAGTCGTCAAAGTACATAATCTTCACGACTAATGCTAGCCAGATTAATGCTAATACCTCTTCAGGTGCAATCGTAACCCTACGTTTGATGGCTCATGTGCTGCCTATTAAGAAAAGTACTTGAATTAATATATAGGCTTAAGAACAAGCCTGTCTGTCCCACCGTTAGTGGATATGTTTTCATTACATTTGTAATAAATGGCATTAAGTAGTCAGGAGCGACGCAGGAATGAAAAATAAAGATGAAGGTGGAGGCTTACAGAGGCTCGGCACCAGAGCAGCTCCTGTTTGGAATCTCTCTCGCCCCATGGTCGGCAGTGTGTGGGTGGTCCCCACATACACACATTACAGGCCCAGCCTGATTTCGCCCCCAAACTCCTAATTTGCTTGTCATGGTTTCCTCCACAGGCCAGACTGGTTAGCCATCACCACAGAACTGCCTCAATTACAATTAACAACAGCAGTTTGTGGTCACAGTGACAGAACGGGAGAGACAGGGACTCCAAAGAGAGATGGATGGAGGAATGTGTGCAACTATGACACACAATTAGGCCTCAGCTTAGTCACAGCTTACGGCATGATGTTTCAATACATCTCAAGTCCACACAAAAGTTCCAACTGTCCCCTTTTCTTTCTTTGTCCTCAGTCTGTTCTGCTGTATTCTGCCATTCATTATGACTTTTTTTTTTCTTTTTCTTTTTTTTATGACTTATGTGTGGGGGCAGGGGGACTCGAGGTGAGACGCGGTGTTCGGCACCGTGAGCCGCCGCGATCGCCCGCCGACGTTCCGCATGGAGCGGCAAAATAATGAAGCGTGTTTCATTTTCCGCGCGGAAAGGTGGCGACGTAATCACAGCGCCAAAACCCGCGGTGAAGCATGACGAACCGTACTTACGGCCACGGCGCGAAACCGCGTAGGTGAGAGAGGGGTATTAGCGCTGGAGTTAGTTAGCTTCACTGGAGTTCGCTTCTTCCCAATAAAAAATTTATACTGTAATAATGAGCGCCTCACGGTTAAAATGTCCAGCACCGATTAGGCTTGCTATTTTACGAAGGCGTTCCAGTCAAACTGGGACTTGTGATGAACTTTCTCAAGAATGACGTCGACTTCAAGCACAGTGCGGTGATGAGATTCTCAGCCACATTAAAAGGTTTGAACAGTGCACAGGTGGCTCTGGGCCCAATGCTTCTGGTCCTGGTTCCTGCGAACATTCAGCGAGTGGACATTTTCACTCTTGGTATCCAAGCACTAGTGGACCACCGGGATACGTAAGTGCGTTAGTGTAGCAGGAGATTATATAGCGAAATACACTGAGTTTTTAATCTCATAACTTTGTTCTATTAAGCGGCACGATCGAAGGTTCCGCGTTTGACTTGAACACCCCTTGCAGTTTAGTATGGCACTTGCATTTGCTGATTTCATCAGAGATAGACAGTGTTTTGGTACATGTAGCTTTTACATCTGAGTCAGACCATGCTGGGGTACGCACAACATTTTGAATTGAGTACGGTATTCTGTTGGCAATATTCAAACATACAGGACTTTGGAGACAAGTGTCCATGCCCATAAGGGTCCATAAGAGTCCATAATTCGAAAGCAGACGTAGTTAGGAACTCCGTAGAAGTTGCCTTCCCCCCTTTTTTCAGTTTTTATGGATGGCCCTGTGGCTTAACCTGGACCCGGGGTGTATTTTATCTTAATTATAAAAGAGTGAAAATAAGCAAACGAAACCATTTCGCTCCATTCCCTCTTAAGTTTCCACATGTCAGCAACAATTTAATTTAAGTATTTGTTTATATTAGTACTTAGCTTAGCAATCTTTCTTCAATGGACCCCCAGGTGTTCACCGCCTCCACAAACACACACACACACACACACACACACACAAACACACACACAGGTTTTATAGCCTCCAGCTGGCCTTGTTCTTAAATGTGACACTGCACCTGTGCCCTTCCTCGAGTGTGTCGAGTCTCGGATGGACAGTGATGGATTTCAGCCGATCCTGTGTAAGTGTGCACTGTACGTTTCTCCACGCATACACACAAGCACACACACACACTCACACTCACACACATCTGACATGTGTTTTCATTTTTGCACTGTATTGTAAATGTTTTTACGTGCTTTGCTTCTGGAACTGCCGATAAATCACCTAAGATGGCTGTGCTCAGGAGTGATAAATGCACGCTTCATTCTCTGGCTATTGTAAAATGAACACACACACACACACACACACACACACACACACACACACACGCACAAGATGTGAAGCTTCAAATGGCTGCACTTTATATGAAGCTGTTTATAAAGACATTGTAACACATTTTATAAAGTAAATAATCTATACACAGGAGTCAACAAATCTTATTTTAGTCGTATTGTAATAATAATTTGTGACCATTATGAGCAGATTATAATATCATTGTCAATCATTCCATTATGAATTACCCAGAGCCGCCAATAATATTTAAGCATGCGCTTAAAGACATGAATTTATTATATATTGTCCACATGTCAATTGGATGATTGGGATCATTATCTCGATGAAATATTATTCTCAAAGATAAACGTGGCCTCTTGACCTCTTGGACAAAAAGGATTTCAGGTTAACAAATATCCAAGCAGAAGCTGTCAGTCTTCGCCAAACCACCTGGACCGCCTTCTTCCATGCAGCCCTAAGGCACCACTGATCCATCGCCTTATTTCACAGCTGGTTTGAGGGATTTTTCATTGATGTTCTTGCTGACAAAGTTCAGATTAACTGTGCAGTTCTGGAACGATGGTCTTGGGGGGTTGATCTTTAAAACATTTTGGGATTTTGGGATTATGGCTCTGTATGGGCTTAATTGCATTTTTAAAAAATATTTATTTATTTATTTATTTATTTATAATATTTATTTTTATGTCCATTGTGCATAAGTTAACATGTATGGTGAAGGTGGTACAGTGGGTGCCAATAATTTTGAACCTGACTATAGTTTACACAGGATTTTTTTAGTCAGATAATGTACATCATAAATACTTGCTCCTCTTTAAAACATTGAGACTGGTTTGTATTTTTCTGCCTTTTTTTTTTTTTTTTTTTGACCAACAACTGTTTCCAACGACCAATCACTGATCACCATTGTTTCAACTGACCAATCATTGATCATTCTCATTTACAATTGACCAATCACTGATCTTCATTGTTCCCACTAATCAATCACTGATGATTACTATTTCCATTATCCAATTAGTGATCATCACTGTTCCCAATTACCACTTGGGACACTAGGCACAATTGTGACCCCTTTAAGAATGCATTAGCTGCTTTTCCCTGAAAAGAGCAAACAGGAAGTTGTTCATTTCCTGTCAACAAATTTCCTTAAACACATTAGGAAAGCAAAGCAATTTGGCAACTACTGAGGCAAACAACAGGATGCCGCGGTTCATCATTTTTCTCTAGGTCGTAACGGAGGAAAGTGCTTGCGCAGGCTGTTCTGCATGAAAAATAAAAATCCATCATTGACCCATCAAAAGTGTTTAGTTTCGTTTTTAAAGCACCTTTAACTGAAGAGTCTGGTTTCAAATGTTGCCTAAAGATGAGTTTTGTAATGTCACAAAGGGCGAGGAGTGTTTCCAGCAGATACTACTATAAGGGATAACAGAACTTCTCTTTAAATGACCTCAAGTAGGTATCCTGTAATATTCCCTGCCCAATTCATCCAGTTTTTTTTTTTTCTTTACTCTATTAAATATTATTGATATTTAAGCTTAACATGATTTCTTCTCGAGATTCCACAAGCAATCCACATACTGTACACATAACTCCGGTGCATTTTCGCCAAAGCCTTTAATGTTTGCTTATGAGATTAGCGAGTAAGAACATGCAGAATTTTTCCTCATTAAAACATAAAGGATCCTGCCTCCAGCCCCGGAAAGCAGTCTGTTCATGCCGTCCATGGCGTGCGATCAAATGCGACTCCCCTACAGTATACAGTACCCTTCCTCTGCTCGCTACATCCTCCCTTCCGCTACTTGCTGTACTATTCATACGGTATTAGCATTGCTCAGATCAAGATGGAGTGATGGAGGTTAGCCTGATCTTTGGGATACTTACCGTATACATACAATGCTGATCATTTAGTTAAGCTAGTCAGCCAGTTAAATTTAACCAGATGTATTTAATCCAGTTAACATTACTTTAGCCAGCAGTTTTAAAACTAGCTAACATTCAGTCGACTAGTTAGAGCTATACACCTGAAAGCATGATTGCTAACAACCTAAATAACCTCAGCAAACGGCCCGCCTCACGAATTTCTGAATTAGGAACTAGCATACAAACCAAATGTCGACCTCAAGGCTTTTTTGTGTCAGTGGAAATCCAAGCGAATCAAGTTTACGTATTTTTTGTGGGTGTATTTTTTATTTATTTTTTTAATTTTGTGCAAGAATTTGCAAAGAAAAAGTACCATCGGTCCCAAGAACGTTAGCATGGACGGTAGCAAGAAGAAAAGGGAGCCGATTTCAGTTTCACTTTTAAAACAAGAGGAACATAAATTAAGGTTGAGTGAGCTTTAATGACTATTTATTTCATATTTTACTTCATTTCCATGTTTTGTTTGTTTTGAAGCAATAACTTTATTATAGTGTTGGAAATTGGTAATATTGGTAAGATTTTTTTTTTTTTTTTTGGGTGGCTGGAACAGATTATCTGCATTTACATTATTTCCCATGGGAACGTGTGTTTTACAATATGAAATTTCACCTTAAGAACTTGCCTCCGGAATGGATTAAATTCTAATTCAATATTAATTTGTCTGATATGAGCAATATTGATGGGCGCCAAAATTCCATTTGAGAGCATTATTCCGCCTCTTTTAAAAAAAAAAATTTTTTACTCCACCCAACTGGACTGCCTATGCTAAACTTCTCCCAGGTGTGTTTGAGCGTACGATATGTGAAGCCCAGTGACCCATCTAGGATGTCTTTAGATCCTCCATGACCCTGCCTAGAATAGAGACCTGACTGATGAGAAACGCTAGGTTGTTTGTCAAGCTAAAGTATGCGAGTAGTCGTGTAGATCTAATGTCATATGGTGAAGTCTGCAATCAGCTCAGCGAGTGTAATTTGTTTAACATGTGTCACTCATCAAACTCTCAACGTTTATCAGAACATTTCAGCCCTGAGCTGAGGCCGTAGCGATTTGGACTCACAGGTTCTTCAGAGTCCCAGAGCTCTATCAAAGCCAATCAGTTTTATTTACCATATCTTTGATACCACATAAGGGATCAGTTTGCACTGGGTTACAGTTGTTTGGATGAGAGTTGACGGCTGAAGTTATTGGTTTATACGTAGAGCGCAGCTCGAGCATTAAATGGGTTTGTGTGGCCTGGAACTCGGCACAGATGCTCTATATCTTGTGGCTCGGCTGTTTCATGCTGCCGTCCGATGCGTCTATATATATTTGAAGTGACCCGAGTCGTGTGTTGAGTTTAAAGGCTTTTTTAGGTGGCATTCATATGGCACCGGATTTCTTTTTCCAGTGAAATTGCTCGACATTGGATATTAGTAAGCATTCCAGACTCAGGTTTGCTCCTTCAGTAGTGCAATAACCACCTTGAAGAAGCATTCAGACTATGAAATTACAAGTGGGGGACTATGCAAAATGATAGAAACACAGTTATAACAGTAAAAACTGCCTTTATTTCTCTATATCATCCCCTTCTACACCTATGCACTTATCCCATTGTTTGGATACCATCAAGGTAGAAGGTTTTCTCGGTATACCCGAGCCATGATCGGAAACATCTGAAACTCGATGGCTCAAACATGTGGAAATGGCTCGGAGCGAGGTCAGGACTGTACGGGGGATGTGGCGATAACTCCCAGCCGAGCTCCTGTAATGTGCAAGTGGTGTTGCTGAATGATGGTGTGTAGAGTTGTCTCAGACAGATGTGCTTCTTACGCAAGTTATCTATTGATTTTCCAGGATCTGGCAGAGTTATCTTATAGAAAGCTGAACAATTACACATTATTTAACCCCGGGAATATCTATAAGAATTGCAACCACGGAAGCTCTTGAGCTGTAGATGTTTTTCCAGCACCAAGCTTCAGCTCTGGATTTATTTAAAGATGGCCCAGAGATGATGCGCTAGTCTGTGGTAGGTCTCGCTGTTTATTTGCCCTTCATGGACTCAGACTATTTTTGGGCTGACTTCACAGGGCAGTAATTGCTCTCATTTCACTGGTCGGTAAAGGAACAGGAGGAAATGAACAATTACCGCCGTGTTTGTTTGAGGGTGAAGTCGAATCGCCATCTCTGCGGGTGAACATGTGCATTCTCCTCGGTGTGTGGTGAATACAATGACATAGGGAGCCATGGGTATGCAGTAATGTGTGTTGCTATGACTTCAGGAATTCGTTTCGCAGCACTAAGGGTCTAAAAGTTCAAGTATACTAGCGCGAAGTGTTTCGGTTTCATCACTGGTGCACCACCATGCTTGGGTAGTATTACTTTAAAATGAGTCCTAAAAAATAAATAAAAGTAAAAACCCAGGGAAGAGTGCTATAGAGTGCAATGGTGAAAATTATATGTTAGGAATGTAAAAGATGTAAGAATTGTTCGAATCATTCATTCCCGCTTGATGATGCAGGGGCACCCTGGACGACGTGCCAACTCATCATAGGGCACAATCATACACTATGGGCAGTAAAGAGAAAGTGTAGTACAGTACCTGGAGGAAACCAGTAAAGCAGACCAGAGGCCATAATCAAACCCCAGACCTTGGAGGTGCAAGGCAACCACTGAGCCACTGTGCCCTCCAAAGACAAATGACTAAATCCCAATATTCCGTCTACGATAGCGAACGTACAAGGATGAAACACTTGGAGTCATGCTGTTAAAGGAAAATAATCATCCAACAGCATGAACAGATGACGCCAAGTTGCTGTTACCATCGCAGAGCTTATTGTTTACAACAGCCACATTCGAGCATGAAGCATACTTTTCATCCATTTATAGTTACATTTCTTTCATCCCACAACATTATTACGTTATTACGTCCTTCCTGTTATCTCTGTTGACCAATCAGGACTCAGTATTCAAGAATTAAATATACATGAGCATGCAAGCATAACCTCAAAACTTGAACCCAAACTCGCAAACCCTAAACCCTCTCCCTAAACCTTAAACCTTAAACCCAGACATGAAACTCTGAATCCAGTGAACCGCAACAATTAACGCTTGCGCCTAAACCCAAACAGAAAAATGTGCCCTCTAGCCCTAAGGGTTCAGGATGGTCTTCACCACTAACCCTAACTCTGTTATGTTAATTTAACATCTAAATGAATATGTGCTTAAAAAAGATTTTTTTGCTCTGACATATTTTAACCTAAAATGAGCCATTGAGTCCGTCCTGAAGGAAGGAATAGCTGTTAAGAAGACAGTGTGTGTGTGTGTGTGTGTGTGTTGATGCAGAAGCCAAAAGAAATGACATTTCCCCTGTAAACCTGTGAACAGTACCGTCTTTCTCCTTCATATACCCAGCGCGTGTGTGAGTGTGTGAGAGTGTGAGTGCGAGTGTGTGTCCGTGTGTGTACACTTGTGTAAAACCCCGTGTCCTGGCACAACATCTAAGCTGAAGTGAAAAGGCTTTACTAGGAAGGTAGGATTTCACCAAAACATTTGGACAGTCTAAGAAAGTCCTCTCTCTCTCTCTCTTACTCACACACACACACACACACACACACACACACACACACACACACACATCAAAGTGGAGTCAATATTTACCCTCGTTTACCGTCAGCAGGTCGGCAAATGTACGGTATTTCCATTTCAAACCGAACTCCGACTGCGAACGCTCAGTGTGTCAGCTCTAATTACCATGACAGGTACATTTTAATGGTCTTGTGATTAGGGTGTAGTGTTCTAGGGTCAAGGGTTCAGGGTTAAGGGTTATGGACTTTTTTTTTTTTAAGTTTCTATTTCACGGTTGTAGGCTAATGCTCCATTGATTTGCACGCATTAAATTGGGAGGGTACTCCAGTTTCCTCCCACAGTCCAAAGGCATACATGCGGAGTAGGTTAATTGGCGTTTCAGTTACGTCAAATTGCCTGTAGTGTGTTAGTGTGTGCTTGTGCCCTGTGAGGGGTTGGCACCACTTTCAAGGTATACCCCGCCTCGTTCCCCGAGTACATTGGGATGACCCTACACTGGGTAAGTAGTATAGATAATGACTGAGAGTGAGTAAGAGAGAGTGCTCATTCACACATTTAACTCCAAGGGTAAGTCTAGCCCCTAGTGGTCAAATCTGGGAAATGCAACAAATGTTAACAGTTTACCATTGGGGGTCAAATATGCATCGTTACAGCTTGGAGCCAGCCCTAATCATTTGAAGCTAGCCCCACCAATTTGAAAGTATACCTTTTCCACCAAGGCAGTTCCAGAGCTAGTTCAGAGCTGGTGCCCAATTTCGGACCTGTGTTTTCAGACAGCCAAAGCACTGGCCCTCAGACAGAAAACAACGGTTCCATTGCAGCACCAACACTTTGTTGGGCTAGAACAAAGAACCGCTTATGGGGGGAGTGATTTTTTCTTTATACCCAACTAAAAATATGTGACCAACATCTTTAAAAATGCAATGAGCAGCTCAAATGCTTTCTAGCTATGATAAAACCAGGGGAAACTGTTCGCCATTGTTGTTGTTGTACATGACGCTAGCATTTTTTTTTTCCAGCTAGCATTTTTCTTCCTGCTAACATGGCTGCTAGAATTGCCAATCAATTAGAACCAGCCCTACCCATATGAAGTTAATGCCACCCATCACCCATGTGAAGTTAATGCCACCCATCACGCATGTGACGTTAATGCCACCCATCACCCATGTGAAGTTAATGCCACCCATCACCCATGTGAAGTTAATGCCACCCATCACCCATGTGAAGTTAATGCCACCCATCACCCATGTGACGTTAATGCCACCCATCACCCATATGAAGTTAATGCCACCCATCACCCATGTGACGTTAATGCCACCCATCACCCATGTGACGTTAATGCCACCCATCACGCATGTGACGTTAATGCCACCCATCACCCATGTGAAGTTAATGCCACCCATCACCCATGTGAAGTTAATGCCACCCATCACGCATGTGACGTTAATGCCACCCATCACCCATGTGAAGTTAATGCCACCCATCACCCATGTGAAGTTAATGCCACCCATCACCCATGTGAAGTTAATGCCACCCATCACCCATATGAAGTTAATGCCACCCATCACCCATGTGACGTTAATGCCACCCATCACCCATGTGAAGTTAATGCCACCCATCACCCATGTGACGTTAATGCCACCCATCACCCATGTGACATTAATGCCACCCATCACGCATGTGACGTTAATGCCACCCATCACCCATGTGACGTTAATGCCACCCATCACCCATGTGACATTAATGCCACCCATCACGCATGTGACGTTAATGCCACCCATCACCCATGTGAAGTTAATGCCACCCATCACCCATGTGACGTTAATGCCACCCATCACCCATGTGAAGTTAATGCCACCCATCACCCATATGAAGTTAATGCCACCCATCACCCATGTGACGTTAATGCCACCCATCACCCATGTGACGTTAATGCCACCCATCACCCATGTGTAGTTACCCCTCATATCTGATGTTGGTCCCACATGCTACTTAGAAAGGATGGTTAATGACAGGGTTGCCAGATTTGTACCAAACACTCCACAGTCACCAAGATCCTGTTCTATAGCAAAAAGAAGACATTGTCTGCATATTTTGTTTATGATTTACAGAAGAATTCTTAGTAGTAAGGAATGCTAGTCTTTTTAAGTCTTCGTCCAAGCGTGTTACATTGGTGAAAATCCTGCATCTTATACATTTTTGACAACTGCAAAAAAAAAAACATCTTTTTAAATGTATTCTCCAAAAAAATAAAAATAAATAAAAAGTAACATAACATATTATCATCATATGATCTCCACATTATGGCCACCAAGATAGCAGAACCCATAGCTGTGTATTGGATATTTTCATTTCATGTACTGTATGTCTGGACCAAAAATAACATAGACAGCATTCCTATCCATGGACGTCTCCGGGTTGTTGGTGCTCGCTGGGCAATTTGCAAGATAACCATAAATTCTAATGATAAATTAGGGCTCAGAAATGTGTCATGTTAAATAGGAAAAGTTGCATAAAGGTCTTATTCAGTGTGATTAACACAGCTCAGTATGTACTGCTGCTGGAGGCCTGGAGTTTTTTCCTCAGTAGAGAGTTCAAAGACATTTTAATTTTTTTGCTCAGATCTCCTGCCGCCTCTCGGTGGCAAATCACAATGTTTACGTTTGTCGACAGTAAAGACTGCTGTTCCCGTCAGTGAGATCCTGGAACCGCTCAGCAATATCGACAGCATCCTGGAACCCAGCCGAGGAAGACCTCTTTACCAGCTTGTGGAGCTGTGCGGATGACAGCTCGATACAGTACGGCTCGACGCTAGATGACATCCTGTCTGTGATATCGTTTCTGCTTCACATTGCGCTCCAGTGAGTGACGTTCAACGTAGTCTCTCTAACCAGAGAGATGGATGAAACCGAAAATCCAACTGAAAGGTGTTGAGCCACCAGAACAGCTTCAGTGTGCCTTCGCATTGACTCGGCAAGTCCTCAGCTGGTGTTTTGATGGTGATAGAGAGTACTGTCACTGTAAAATATTTACTCGCGTTGAAACAAGGCTGGAAATGCCCTTCACATTAATCACATTACGCCCTTCAGTTCATCCTCATATCCCGTGATGGGGACGAAGTCGTCCCATAAGACACCATGAGACATGTCCATTATGACAGACGTGACTTTAATGACGATGCTGTTCATCACGCTGTTTAAAAGTTGGAATCTCTGCATGGCAATATTGTGAATCATAATGTTATTATATTAAGTAGTTTATATGATCTGGTTTTACGTAGTTAACATATTTCTATATGAGTACCAACCACTCAGTCACTCACTCACTGCTTCATCCTGTTTACAAGCCCATCCCAGGGGACTTCGGGCGTGAGGCGGGGTACAGCCTGGATGGGGTGCCGATCCATCGCGGGGCACACTCACACACCACGGGCAATTAACTTGACGGACCTGCCAACTAATTAACCAATTAACCGACCTGGGATGGGCAATTAACCTAATCGGCATATCTTTGGACTGTGGGAGGAAACCCATCAAGCACGGAGAGAACCTGCAACCCAAAGCAGGAATCAAACCTGGACCCTGGAGGCGCAAGGCGACTGTGCCAAGGTTTCATTTAAAACTACACTACAAACTGTCCCTTTAGAAAGTACGTAAATATTACAAACTACACTTTTAACATGTGTTTAAAACATTACAAGCCACATCTTTAAACTTGTAATTTGTGCCTTTAAGTCACCCTTTAATACATTACTGGTAATACGCCTTTCGAACACATTAACATATTTCAAACTGCACCTTTGAAATGAACTTTAAAACATCTACAAACTGTAGCTTTAAAAACAGCTAAAGATTTCAAACTGCACCCTACAAAGACGCTTCCATGTTACAAACTGCACCTTTAAATATAGTTGACCAATACCACAATTTGTGCACCTTGCACAAAACCCATCTAAACATTACAGACTATACCTTTAATCAGATTGAAACTGCGCCTTTAAAAAAACACCTTAAACATTGCAAACGTCTCCTTTAAACAGATTAAAACATTACAAACTGCACCTTTGAACACATTTAAATAATACAAACCTCTTTAATACAGTACATAACTACATGTTGTATCTAAGCGACAGTTGTTTCTAACACTTTTCTTTTTCTCAATATGACCTTAAATACAATTTTTTTTTAAAGATGTTCATTTTTTTTGTGTGTGTGTCTGATACCTTTGTGATTATACGGTATAATTATTGAATAAATCAATCCCGAATCACAATATAGACAAAAACAAGTCAAGCGCCGCTGGTCATGTGACCGCTCCGTGAACATGCCTTGTTATTTATTTTGACCTTAAATGACGGGAGGAAGTGTTTACACCCTGATCAAAACCTCCGCTCATTCATCCGTTCATGTGAGCCGAAAGATTTTAAAAAAATAAATAAATTTTTTTTTTATTTTTTATGATGGAACATTTCACTCCTCCTGCGTCATCGTTTCACTATCACTGACCATCTGGCGCGGCTTAGCGCTTAGCGTGGGCTAACGTCCAGCTGACACGGAGAAACTCGATACTCAATACTCGATGCACACATTCCCATCAGAGAGCACCCTCACACACACAGGAACACGCACGTACACACACACACACACACATGTGTGTAGGATGAAATACGCAGGCATGGAGAATGTCCGTCCCGTTAACAACGCACTTAAAGCGGCACTTAAGACATAATCCTCGAGTGTCCGGTAACTAGCTCATCTCCGATCCGCTCCAGCTGTTTTCTGTCTGATTCGTTTCATGTAAACTGATCTGCTGAGCGCATGGATCGTGTGACCCGTCACATCTGCATACGAGGCTTGATAACATTTACGACGACATTATTACACCACTTCAACGGGATCGGGTCTGCTTGACATTACAGCGTGACAGCAACACGCAGCACGTGGTCAAAACAGAGAGCGAGAGAGAGAGAGCGAGAGAGAGAGAGAGAGAGAGAGAGAGAGAGGGATTGTGAGGCATGAACTGAAATAATGTGATGCTAAGAAAGAGAGAGATTAAAGGATTGATAGACTGAGAGAGACCGACTGAAAGAGAGTTACTGAAAGAAGACGGGACGTAGAACGATTAAAAGAGAGAGAGAGACAGAGAGAGAGGAAGACATTTAGGAAGCCATCATCATTCATTAAGAGACTAAGAGAATGAAAGATTGAGTGAAGAAGGAAAGCGAGAAAGAGACTGAAAGACTTTAAGAAACTGAGACTAAAAGATGAACAGAATGAGAATGAGTGATGGAGATATAGAGAGAGACTGAGGAAAAGAGGAAGGATGGAATAAGAGAATGAAATAGACGCGGGGAAAGACAGAGATTGGAAAAAGGATGGAGAGAAGAGGAGACCGGAAAAAGATCGAGAGGAAGTTTTCAGAAAAAAAGATTGCGAGAAAGATTTTGCGGCGAATGAACGAAGGAGAGAGAAAGAGAGAGAGCGAAAGAGAGGATGGAGAGAAAGCGTGAGATGAGCGTGAGATGCCATGGCAGAGGTCAGGGGAGGGATGCTGAAGGAATCGGAAAGATTGAAAGACGACTGAATTGAGATTGAGAGATTAAGAAAAACGTTCAAGGGGTGCGAGACGGAGAGGGAGACTGAAAGAGACTTCAAAGAGTTGAACGACTGAGACAGATTCCAGTGGAGCAGGTGTGGAGTGTGTAGAGATGAAGTCTGTATTTGTACGGAGGGATGTAGTGTGTGTGTGTGTGTGTGTGTGTGTGTGTGTGTGTGTGTGTACTCACAGGTAAGAGGTGAGGTGGTTTAGGTCCTCAGGGACGGATGATAGTCCGAGTTCGGAGCAGTCTGTGATCAGCAGCGCTCCTTCCTGTTGACACGAGCACACGGAGGGACACACGCCTGCGCCCACGGCTGCACCCACGCTGCCCACCACACACACCAACAGCAGCTCCCGCAACATGAGTGTGTGCCTGTGTGGTTGTGTGTGTATGAGCTGATAAGTCTGTGAATCTGTATGTGTGCTTGTTTAAGGTGTCTGTGTTATTAAGGCAGAATTGTCTACGTGTGTGTGTGTGAATTTGTGTGAGCCTGTGTGTATGTGTGTGTTTGTGTGTGTGCAGGCGCAGTAACTCTGAGCCTCTCCTCCAAGTCTCTGCACATTTATTCTGTCACTCCAAATCCAAACCCAGAGTGAACGACTGAGAAGGGAGTGCAGGTCTCTCTCTCTCTCTCTCTCTCTCTCTCTCTCTCTCTCGCTGTGTGTGTGTGTGTGTGTGTGTCTCCCTCCCATCCCATTTAGAAGACATTCACCTATTGTAATAGAAGTGTGTATATCTTTTCTGATTGGCTGGAGCTCTGATGATGGGTGGAGCCGCCCTTCACACACCCCCCTACTAGGGAGCCAGGTCTCTCTCTTTCTCTCTCTCTGTCTCTCTCTCTCTCACACACACACACACACACACATGCACACACATACACTCAGGCAGATGAAAAAGAGGGAAGAAATTGAATACACTGTCTACAATCCAACCACACACTACACACCACCCCTTAGTACAACATTACTACCATACATTACATATGCTGTTACACTACAACTCTTTAAAACACACTACATCCGTACACCTCATCACACAACCACTGCCACCAAACACTATAGCACACTACAACGTATTAAAACACATGAAAAGTAAATAAAAAATAAACCCTCATACACACTATATTACACTACCATTGCCACAAAATGGTACCACTTTCGTTAAACCCATTATAACACACTGAAGCGTATTAATGCATGGTACAACTACACATTGTGACACAACACTTCTTATTACACTACTGCAACCTTACAACCGTAAACACATTTGAAGTCATGTTAACGCACATAAAAAACACAATGCATCACAACGCATTAAAACAAACAACAACAAAACTACAACTACACACAACTCCAGAACATTAGAACACACACGATAGCACAAACTACAGTTATACACACACAAAGCTCTTTAAAACACACTCAAATAAACTAGAAAGTGTGCACACAAAACTCCAGCTCATAAAAACACACAAACTACAACTTGACACCATTCCACCTCGTTCAAACAGATTGTAACACAAGCTACAACTATGCACGCGACTTCAGCTCATTACACTATAACACAAGCTACAATCACACACATCTCGAGCTCGTTAAAACACACCACAACACAAACTACAACTACACACAACTTCAGCTTGTTAAAAAACTCAATAACAGAAACTACAACTACACACGACGTCAGCTCATTAAAACACACAATAACACACACAACAACTACACACCTTCAACTCGTTAAAACACACAATAACACAAACTACAACTACACACAACTTCAGCTCATTAAAACACACAATAAGACAAACTACAACTACACGCAACTTCAGCTCGTTAAAACACACAATAACACAAACTACAACTACACACAACTTCAGCTCGTTAAAACACACAATAACACAAACTACAACTACACACAACTTCAGCTCATTAAAACACACAATAACACACACTACAACTACACACAATAACACAAACTACAACTACATACAACTTCAGCCCGTTAAAACACACAATAACACAAACTACAACTACACACTATAATACAAACTACAACAACACACAACTTCAGCTCGTTAAAACACACAATAACACACACTACAACTACACACTATAATACAAACTACAACTACACACAACTTCAGCCCGTTAAAACACACAATAACACACACTACAACTACACACAATAACACAAACTACAACTACATACAACTTCAGCCCGTTAAAACACACAATAACACAAACTACAACTACACACTATAATACAAACTACAACTACACACAACTTCAGCCCGTTAAAACACAAACACAACTACAACTACACACTATAATACAAACTACAACTACACACAACTTCAGCCCGTTAAAACACACAATAACACACACTACAACTACACACAATAACACAAACTACAACTACATACAACTTCAGCCCGTTAAAACACACAATAACACAAACTACAACTACACACTATAACACAAACTACAACTACACACAACTTCAGCTCATTAAAACACACAATAACACAAACTACAACTACACACTATAACACAAACTACAACTACACACAACTTCAGCCCGTTAAAAAACATAGTAACACAAACTACAACTACACACAACTTCCGCCCGTTAAAAAACATAGTAATAAAAACTACAACTACATGCAACTTCAGCTCATTAAAACACACAATAACACACACTACAACTACACACTATAATACAAACTACAACTACACACAACTTCAGCCCGTTAAAAAACATAGTAACACAAACTACAACTACACACAACTTCAGCCCGTTAAAACACACAATAACACACACTACAACTACACACTATAATACAAACTACAACTACACACAACTTCAGCCCGTTAAAAAACATAGTAACACAAACTACAACTACACACAACTTCAGCCCGTTAAAACACACAATAACACACACTACAACTACACACTATAATACAAACTACAACTACACACAACTTCAGCCCGTTAAAACACACAATAACACACACTACAACTACACACAATAACACAAACTACAACTACATACAACTTCAGCCCGTTAAAACACACAATAACACAAACTACAACTACACACTATAACACAAACTACAACTACACACAACTTCAGCTCATTAAAACACACAATAACACAAACTACAACTACACACTATAACACAAACTACAACTACACACAACTTCAGCCCGTTAAAAAACATAGTAACACAAACTACAACTACACACAACTTCCGCCCGTTAAAAAACATAGTAATAAAAACTACAACTACATGCAACTTCAGCTCATTAAAACACACAATAACACACACTACAACTACACACTATAATACAAACTACAACTACACACAACTTCAGCCCGTTAAAAAACATAGTAACACAAACTACAACTACACACAAATTCAGCCCGTTAAAACACACAATAACACACACTACAACTACACACTATAATACAAACTACAACTACACACAACTTCAGCCCGTTAAAAAATATTGTAACACAAACGACAACTACACACAACTTCAGATCGTTAAAAGACACAATAACACAAACTACAACTACACACAATTATACACACAACTCCAGCTCATTAAAACATGCTACAGATACAAATCATTAAAAATCAAAAGCTACTTGTTAACACACACTCTCACACTGCAAACACAAACACACTACAATAGACTTGTACAACAACAATGTGATGTAACACAATATAATATTACAAATTCTCAGCTCCGATTGACTATTTCCAGCTCTACAGCAGGTACATGAATGGGGTGTTTATATCAATGTGTTTATTCAAATCTATTTTTGTTTCTATAGTAACAACTTTGGGAGCTGATGTCATAGAACAACAATCCACTCCAAGAGATGGATTAGAACCCTGAACTACACAAAGAACGCTTTGAGGAACCCTTGTGTGTACACAAATACAAACACACAGTAAATCTGATTCGAACGTCTCAAACGTATGACATGAATTGATTAACATTCCGCAAACAAACACGTCTTCTGTAAAGATTTTGTTATTCTGAACTCCCTCTCTCACTCACACACACATACACAATTCCCTGCCAGCACCTGCAGTCTCATCATGACATCAAACACTCTTTCTACCTCGTAACTGCGTAGCCTGGGGAGAGCTGTGATGAACACACACACTCACTCACACACACACACACACACACACACACACACACACACACACACACACACACATGTACAGGCTTTCTCTCTTAAATTACAGCGTTCAGAGCAGTGTAATTTCATCTCTGGTAATTTTATGTGTGTCTGATGTGTAAATGTTTTGATGTGGAGAAATATGTTTTAAAAAGAAAGTTTATAAACAGATGTGTAATCAAATAAATCTTTACTACTTGTAAATAATTCAAAGAAATATTTCGTTTTTGCCTTAATTTAAAGACAGTTGCAATTTCTTTTATTAAATATATGGATTTTTTTTTTTTTTTTTTGTAAATACAATTATTCTGTACTTTATGCACTGTTTAATTTAACTCATATTTTATTTTAATGAATAGAAATTCAAGTTCTATTTTTTTTTTTTTTAAAGAGAAAGAAAGACGAGAAAGGGCAGATGAAAGCAGACTCCATATTCCTTTGTTAGTAACAAAATGACGTCCACTATGCCCTATTTCTTGCAAAGTGCTAGAGTACGTCGTATTGACACCATGGTATAGTAAAAATATAACATATGTTTACCCTAGTCCACGATGTACTTAATATGGCAGAGTTTCTGACATCTGGAAGGAGTGTGTGTTTTGCAGTGGAATTAATTCTTAAATAATTTGTAATCTAATAATTAGATTAACTAGATGAAGAGCAAGATTAAGCACTCTATCATATTTTATCTAGATTCAAATACTAAGGTAAAATCAGTTTATTTTGAAGAGTAATAGTAGTTAACTTCCAAGATAGCTAGGCACTTTTATGCTTAGTTATCTTTATTATATCAGCTAAACTATTAACCAGCGAAACTTAGCTAGCTGAGGTTTAAGTATGTTTACTAAATTGTGGAAAATTGTGGTTAATTAATTAAAGTAAATTAATTAAAGTCTGCACACTCTATCTAGAAGAAAATCTTCGTTGTATTTCATCATTGAAGTAACAGGTAGAAATCATTTTGTTTATAGAACAAGAGTTAGCTAGCTACTTACTGTATGCTTATCTACAGTAGTTTATTTTTTTTTTTTAACCATTGAAAAGTTAGCTAATTAAACCATTCTAGCAAATTTTCCTGAAAGTAGAGGATGTATACAAAATAGTTAAACATAAAAATCTGTAACTGTTTACAAAAGCCATGTGATTTACAGTAAGAGCAGCTTATTTCAAAGCTACTGTAGCTCGCTATTTAACTTTCAATGTTTAGCTAGCATTTGAGTGACAGCATTTCAGTGTAAAATTAATTCGTTTTAACATGATCTTTAAATAAGTTACCTGGTATTAGTGAGAATTTTTTTTAGCATATAAAGCTATTTTACTTTTAGATACAATGTAGTTTTTAAGTTTTTTTTTTTTTGTACACTACAATTTCATTAACAAAGCAATAAACATGTATGGCTGTGCTGTTGACTATGCAAGAAATAAAATGTAAAATTTGTGTTGTTGCGAGCATAAATGGTGAGAAAGAGCATACAGTAATCATTTCCGACAGAGTTAGCATATTTATTTATCAGGATCATCTGATATGGCCATTCTGACATGGATTATGTGCAATATCACAGTTTGTTACGGATTTCACCCAATATTTTATTAGCATCATTCCAGTGTAACAAGGCAGGATCCTTAAAGGGTGCTTCGAGTCACCCAGTGCACTGTAAAGCCCAGCTTAAGCTAGAGTCCTGACATCAGGTAGCACTTAACACAGTCTGCCATTATGGTCTACATCACACAAGTTTTAACGTGAAAACAATTAGCGTTTCAAATTTAACAATCCGCTCACGATCGAACCCACATGTTCCAAATAACGTCCTTCTAGATTACTACATAGTAAACATTTCCTATGTAGTAGTATTTCCTATGTAGTAAGTGTTAGGTCTTGAATTTGTGATTTAAGACGGAGCCCCGTGTCGAGAGGCAAATCTGTGCTGTTTAAAAGCAGGGATTTGTGAGCAAGGCATCTTGAAAGTTGGAGTCGTTGTCAACAAACACAGCTCTGCAAACAGTCCACACCTTCAGCCACCTGCTGGGGAAGGCAGCGTAGAAACTTCGACACACACACACACACACACAAACAAATGCAAACACTTAAAGCTACCACCAAGCACTGGCAGACTTTTAAGATACAAAAGGGAAGCGGCTCACCTGTCTGTATTCACCTCAGGCTATTCACGCTCTCTCGAGCAGGAAGTTTAGTGAAAGAAGGAAATCCACCAAAGAACTCAAGTGAACTGAATAAACTTTGATGATTAAGATCATTTTCAAAGACGTACTCTTGTAACGCGACCCGCCACGGACGTGTTTGCTAAAACGTCAAAAAAAAAAACAAAATTTTGGTGTAAAAAAGTCAATTAGTAAAAAAAGAAAACTGTAAAAAAAAAAAAAAATTCACCTTTAGCTGCTTAAAAAAAGATCATTAGCAAAACATTTCAAGTAGACACTAGATCTGCGAGGCTAGCGAATATACATCTTTCAAACGTATAATCTTAAAACACATTGAATATTGATTGAATTATTGGCCTTGATACCACACAAAATTAATTGAATATTAATATATGTGTTTAGCAGTACTACTGTACATTTTGGTCCTAATTTCTGGTTGGTGATGTATTTTAATATAACTGTCAGGGGAAAAAATGAACTTTCTTTTTTCATACAACTATAGTACAGTAGCGATGTTGGTTACTAGTAGAAAAAAAAAAAAACTCTGTGACGTGAAGAATATGGAATAAGATTCACGTTTTGTTGTAGCTTCTAAAAACAAAAGACCAAGAGCTACTGTAGGATCAACCTCATATAGTGGTGAAGACACTGGTACATACCCTGAACTCTTCTAGAATGCAATGCAGCAAGCTGATATCTGCAAGATGACAAGCACGATGGAAATGATGATGTTAAAGTTTTGTGAGGGGAACCGTTTTAGCCGATCATACAGATGAAAAGGTGAAAGCGTTGAAAAGAAAGACGGAACAAAGCGCTGCTGCGTTGCTCCGTTTAGATAGAGACGTAGTAAGAGGCCTCCACTATCGGAACATCACCAATGAAGTGAAAGTCGAACCAAGTTTCATTGGACCAAAATACCATTTTGTCCGTGTGCCATGTTCCATTAGAACGTCACATCCTTCCGCGCGCAATGACAAAGTACAAACAGCTAGCTAAAGTCACTAGTATTAGAAACATTAGTATGATATTCAGCTAATGCAAAAGATTTTTTTTCCGCGAGCTAGGATTTCAATTACTGATTAGTTCTATTAGCTTCCAAGCTTAAACAGCTGACTTCAGCCATCAAACGGGCCTGTGCTGATTGACTGCGTGTAGAGTAAAGGGACATAGCGGACATTTGAATTGTCTCCAAGTTGTTACTTCAAAGCATTAAAGCATGATAAGTCTATTTCAAAGACTGTACCTTCATTACTTTTAAGTTAAAAATGGGTGAAGTCATTCCAATTAAGACATAATAAAATAGTGCTGAACCCTGACAGGATAAAATAGTGCTGAACCGTGCTATAAAATATGCCGATTAACATGTGTGTGTGTGTGTGTGTGTGCACGCCAGAGCCTGTAGGGCAGGTGGGAAAAAGAAAACGAAGGAGAAGCGCTTCTGTTTGAAGCTATTTTCAGTCCCTAGCCATCGGCTCTAAATTAC
Source organism: Clarias magur (assembly GCA_013621035.1). Classification (NCBI taxonomy): domain Eukaryota; kingdom Metazoa; phylum Chordata; class Actinopteri; order Siluriformes; family Clariidae; genus Clarias; species Clarias magur. The sequence goes on along the minus strand of QNUK01000434.1, from coordinate 464,183 downwards.
TCAGGCTGAGCTGCGACAGGACAAGAGCTTTAAACAGCAATAAATAACCGCGATAAATCGGTGACTTTAATCTCGCGCTGAAAACACTCCGGGTGGATCGTTCGAGGAAACCGTTTCATCAACTTGAACTCCTCCAACCAGAAGGTATCAGAGTACTTATTTTCAACATACACACATTATTTCTTCTGTTATTTATTATTGGGTAACTCTTACTGCACAGGTCCCATTCGCACTGTTTAAGTGTTTCAAGGCGAGTAATAATCATAAAGTTTTATGGATACCGTCGAAGAAACAGTTATCCGCAAATGTCATGCAATGCTACTTTTAATTATTTTTCTGCCCTCAGTTTATCCCAAACAATCAAGGGTCAAAAAATTCAATACTCAATCAAGACACATAATCATCAAGGAAAGAGTCTTTCGGGCGTTTTCCTACAGTTTCATGATCTTAGGAACCCTTTCAGATGGTCTATAATGTTTAATTAGAAATAATATGATTATTTCTAGAATGTGCATTTTCTGGGCAGTGATAGCTCAGAGGGTTAAAGGCCCCGAGTCCTGTTTGGAAGTTTGGAGGCTCCAGGGATGCACTATCATGGCTGACCCTGCACATATGCAAATAAAGAATTTCACTGGACAGTAATGTATATGTGACAAATAAAAACTTAACTTAACTTTATATATATATATATATATATATATATATATATATATATAAAAAATTATAGTGGATGCAAATGACTGTATTGTATTACTTTATTCTATAAAATGTCATTTTAAAATTGTTAATGTTATTTATATAGCATTAACCAATAAGACAAGCACTTACAAATTCACAACTTTTTAAAATAAACTTAAGTAATGTTTATAGTATTATTTGATTTTAGAATATTAGAAGTCTAAGAGTTAACATTAAACGTCAATATTAGACACACACAGAGAGAGAGAGAGAGAGCGAGATCCTGCAGTGCCTCCATGAGGCAGGAAAATATACAGCAGCACAGATTTCCTAGGATCAAATATTAATTCAGGCTTGCAATTTTACATATTTTACATATTCATAATATAATATAATATAATATAATATAATATAATATATAATTTATATAATATAGTAAGTCACCATATTAAAAGGCACTATGCTATCTTTTGTACAATTTTTATTATATATGTTTATCATGTCTGTATCATTATGTGAAAAAACATTCACTCCAAGCATATCATAGATAAATAAATAAATAAATAACATTTATATAATTAAATTTATATGACAGACCAGTGTTCAGATGGGGAAAAATGGTTCGGTTCTTGCATGGAAATATAAAGGAGAACTTCTTTGGAACATACAAAAGCAAGTGCCATGAGCGAAGATGACTTTGAAAACATTTCTACAGAAAAGAAACTTCTGTACTTAGCACTAAAGGGTAATCAAATAAACACAGTCAGTATTTTTGTTTGAAAATAACCAAGGTATATACGGATTTGTGCGGTTGTATAAGTAAAACAGTTGTTAGGTCTTAATGAGTGTGCCGGAGAATATGCTAGAGTCCTTCTGGTGACCTCGTCACATTCGCTCCTTTCTATTTTCATGCAAAATCCAGGAGCCAACATTAGGTTTTTGTTGCCATATGTCTAATATGTTGCTTTCTTTACAAGCATGCGAATATTTATTTGTAATGTTATG
>QNUK01000434.1:445000-457500 GCA_013621035.1 Clarias magur | reverse complement strand
TCTGCCAACTGACCGATTTTCACAGCCTTTTGTCTCTTACAGGTAATATGTTCTTGTAAAAATACTTCCCCTTGAAGGTAGCTCGAGCACACAACTTTGTTTTTATCCAAACTTTCATCTAGAAGATTTTTATTATACCAGTTTCCATTCAGCACACCTGGTGATGTTTCCTCGGTCATTTTATTATCTGCGTTAAAGTTGCCATTGTCACACACAGCCAAGTAAGTTTATGTTTAGGTTATGTGAAGCCATTAGGGTCAAATTTGTTCAGATGATTACTTAGTGCTAAAACATAGTCATGCAGTAAAAATGAATCACACGAGTTAACGCATTAATATTGACAGGCCTAATTTTATTATTATTATTATTATTATTATTATTATTATTATTATTATTATTATTCCTGAACTCTTATTCGCTTCTACTCTAAAACCCTCTATGACGCACACTCTTCATTTAAAAGTGAGTTGTTCATAGTAACCATCTATCTAGTGAGGTGATATTTTTCTAAAATAATAAAGAAAACAAAAGAGGAGATTCTCTGACAATCACACTTCGGATGGCATGTGGCTCCATGATAGATTGAGAACCCTAATTTTAAATTTTTAACCCCTGCGTCATTCGGAGGAAACTCGTGATAGTAGTGGTAGTAGTAGCCTTAATGTGGATCCCCCTAGTGACGGGGAGGAATTGGACACGACTAAATTAGGGAGAAAATCGGGGGGAAATCCAAAAAAATACAAATAAAAATATTGCCTAGGTTGTGTTGATAAAAAAGATACTGCACAATCCTGAGCCCTAAACTTTATATGCAAAAAAAAAAAAAAAAAAAACCAGAAGAACAAAAAAATGGCTAAAATCCCCAAGAGTGTCAAGGGCTACCTTATTTAATCACATGGTGATGTTTTAAAAGAATTCATTCTTTATAGTAGTTGTGATATTTTCTTATTTCGTGCCTCATCTCTGTCTTGAGACAATTTCTCTTCATGTCTTCACTTATTCTACTCTAAAATCGCCTCAGCTAACTCACTAACTCACTGCCCCGGCGTTGAATCCCAAATAGCATAAAATGGAACGCTAGTGTGCTATGTAGGGGGTGTAGAATCCCATGTTCCACTGTTCCACACACCAACTAGTGTCCTTGTTCAGATGCATTTGGGATTCAGCCTTATGTTAGAAGATACAGTAGTTACCACCGTGGCTTGCGTTAGCCAACAAAGCAGTGACGTGAGGCATGAACCTCAGGGAAGCTCATGCTCACGTTAACTAGCATCAGTGAAAGATGGAAAACTCAACATATACAGTTCAGAGGAACAGGGAAGCAGTTATGAACTAGACAAATATGGTGTTATATTCCTGCCACGATCCTGAGTAAAAAAAAAAAAAAAACTCTATCTGGCGTAAACTCTTTTTGCACGCTGAAGTTCGCTCTCTCTAGCGCGTTTGAGTTCATCTCTTGTGTGCGCTCAAAATCACAATGCTGCTATTGCTCAAACTATCACAGCGATATAACTGCCATGATTTCCAGCCAGTCAGAGACTACAAGTTGGTCAATACCGGCCAGTCAGAAACTGGAGGAGGGCAAATTCTGACTTCCTGATTCTGATTGGCTCCCTTGTCCTCTGCTTGTGGCTTTGTCTTTAGCGGCGAGTACGCTTCATCGTTACCTGCATCAATTTACACCGTTATCATTTAATTTGCAGCAGTACAAGGTCAATTTCACAGTGTTTTGCTATGTAGCTTGACATGAATTACATAGTTTGAACTATAGAACGTATTGTCAAATGCTTTATTGCTACGTCTTGTGTCTTCTGGTTGGCGAATGTATGCATTGTGTACGTTCCCACAGCATTTAGTACTACAGATGCATTAGACATATTTTTGGAACCCGAAGAGGAAGCAATCAAAGGTGACGGTGGTTTATATCAGCTAAAGCAAACAAAGGAGTGTCAGGGTGCGTTGGAGCTGCTGCGGCATGCCCTCAGACACCTGGGGTCACATGGGGCGCTGGCTGCGTCGCCGTCAGTCGCCTCTCCGTTCATCTCAGCAACCAATTCTGCCTCTATCTCATGGAGGAGCAAATACCCTCCTATTTCTGCAATTCTAATCAAATGCCTCAAGTGTCTCTGTTTCTATGTTTTTATTTCTTTTATAGGCACAAATTCAAATTTTGAGGATTCTCAAGCAGTTCTTCATGCTATGTCCTGGCATCTCATCCGGTGCTCCTGTGACCCAGACTGGGATAAAATGCTTACTGAAAGTGTGTGAGTGAGACTGCACACACACACACGCGCACACACACACACACGCACACACACACACACACACACATCGAGCTGCTAAACTGAACGTCTCTCAGTCTCTCTCAGTGACGTCATGCAGTTAAAAACTGTTATTCAGTCAATTGTTCAAGACAGGTGTGTGTGTGTGTGTGTGGGAGGGTGTGTGTGTTTATGTGTAAGTGTGTGGGCGTGTGTGTGGGGTTTCCCCTGTGTGTATGTGTAACTCATTTGCTTATACACAAAAATTCAGTTGGGATTCCTTGGAAACTGTAAGAGCTCACACCTGGACTACTAATTACTTAGTGACCCAGTCACGGCCTGGACACACACACACACACACACACACACACACACACCCTCACACTTACACACACAATATACAAAGGGAAACAAAAGAGTGACAGCTTGTCAGTAAGGCTTATGCAGAGTTATTTGCATATTGCGGCTCGTAACTGCTAACAGACCACAGAGTTGGGGGGGGGGGGGGGACGTGCGGTTGTTTGCAGATTAATTCACTAAATCAGTTTGCTAGATAAATAAATAATGGAATAAGTAAATTCTAATTCTAATTTTATTTGTCACATAAACAACCATGCACGGTGAAATGCTTAAACGACTGCCAATAAACAGAAGGGAAACAAAAATCTATTGTAATGACACGCAGATAAAAATTGCAGCAAAACGAAAATGAAATATTAAAGTTCAGAAATACAAAGCAAGAATAAAAGATATAGAAGAAAGCAAAAAGAAAGGTGCAAATGGGTGGCAGCAGCGTCCGTACGCTGCCAGTCGAAAGTTTGGACACGCCTTCTAATACAATGGACTTTCATGATTTTTATTTCTTTCAAAATTTTAACACAATGCCGAAGGCATCCAGAGTATGCAATAATCTTCCTTTGAACAGGAACATTCAGGAGAGCCAGTTTCATCATGGTGCTTGATGGGTTTTGCAAATAAGATACGATAAGATTCGTTTATTTCTCATATGTACCTTACAGTCCTGGTTAAGAAGCTGAGGTCAGAACGCAGGGTCGTAACCATTTGAGCCACCGCTGCCCCATTGTTAAATGCGCTTCATAAGACTGTTCTTCCAACAGACTGTTGTTATTACTTAATTACCTAATGCCTAGTGTTATTTCATGGTTTTACAATCCTTTTCTACATTGTTCTACAATGTAGAAAACAACTTACTAAAAAAAATGTATTGGAACCAAACTGGTACTGTACAGTGCAGAGAAAAAATATATATATGTGGAGATTAGTGCAAACAGGGTAACAACACAATAGATAAATAAATAAATAAATAAATAAATAAATGCGGGAAGAAGCTCCTCATCATCATCTGCTCTGTGGTTGACCTTTATGGAGCGGCAGCGATTTCCTGCCCGCAGCAGAGAGAATAGACCATTGTTGGTGTACCGGAGGGCCTTCACTATTTTCCTGGCCTTGCTCCAGCACCACTTGCTGTAGAAAGAATGCAGAGAGTTCATTCATGTAGATTAGTTCGTCTGTCCTGCATGATACTGTTCCCAGATCTGTGATGTTTCCTGCGGGGTGTTCTTTATGGCGCTGGGTTAGGATTAGGGTTAGAAAAGAAAGGTGGTAATGATGCTGCTGAACTCACCGTATTGATGTGATAGGACCATGACATATCCTGCGTAATGGGAAGACGAAGATACAGGAAAATAGATAGATAGATAGATAGATAGATAGATAGATAGATTGATTGATTGATTGATTGATTGATTGATTGATTGATTGATTGATTGATTCTCTCCTGGTCTGTGCTAAAGTTCACTATCAACTTCTTTGTCTTGTTGACATTCAGGAGGAGGTTGTTTCTCTGGCAACAGTTCTCCAGATTTCTAATCTCCTCCAGCTAGGCCTTCTCATTGTTGTCAGAGATGAGGCCCACCACGACGGTGTCGTCAGCAAATTTGATGATGTTGGTGGAGTTGGTAGTGGCCACAAAATCATACCTGCATAGTGAGGTGAGCAGCGGGCTCAGGACACAACCCTGGGGGACTCCAGCGCTGAGGGTGAAGGAGGCAGAGACATGTCTGCCCATGCGTACGGCAAGTGGTCTGCCAGTCAGTAAGTTAGAGATCCACTGATGTAGAGAAGGGCTGAGTCCAAGGTTCTCCAGCTTGGTGTTGAGTGTGGATGGACAAACAACAGAGGTAAAATATCTTAGTAAAAAGGTAGTAGCTGGTCAGTGCATACTCTGAGGACCTGGCCTGGGCCTAAACATAAATGGGCTTCTTACTAAATAAGGACACACACAACCTTACCATAATTGGGCTGCCTCCTAAAATAAGGACACACCCCTGATGATACTGTAAATTGTAATTATTGTTTACTTATTATTATTGTCTCAAATATTCTGATACACAGTACTCGTGAGCTATTTTTTTTAAGCGCCTGAGATAGTATCTTACAGAACATGAAGTTTGTGAGTGAAAACCTAGTTAGAACCTTGCTTACTTAATAATCTAAAAAGTTTATCACATGGCCATGCCATAATAACACTGAAATGGCTGGTAGTACACAAATGCTCAAGGTTTTCACACTATCCAGAGTTTACAGCAGATCCACAGCCACGTGAAGGTAGGTACTGCACTGTACAATGCAGTGTACATAGTACTGTATATCCAATCCCATTTTTACTAAAGCTGACTTGATAGACGTCTGAAATGAAGACCTCCTGTGGTTCTACACTCGATGTACAGTATGGAGCTCAGGTGGAGCTCAGCATTTCATTTCCAATGATTCATTATTTGGCTTTTATCATTTAAGGCACAAAGCATTTATGACAAGCCGGTGTTGAGCATTCCATTATTCTTATCATTATTCTTATCTTGATATCTCGCTGTCTGCAGGGGACAGACTGACTCGAACCTTAGAGCTATTGCAAAAGTGAGAGCAAGCTGTTTTTCATGTACTGTAGCATGAATGCGATTCCTGAAGCTGCTCAGCCAAAAACACGCTCTTGAAATGAACAGATTCCTTAAAGCATGGCCTGCAGCAAAATGCATCGCACACAACAGACTATTCTTTTACTTTTCCGTTTGATTGACATGAAACAATATCAGTTTCGAAATCTGCCATGTATTTGGAAGCAGACACGCTAAGATGGCTTATCTTATTCATTTCAACTGGCATTACTCTAGGTTAAATTAGATTCAAATGGATTAGATAAAATAACTTTCTAACATTATTGCAAATCTAACATTATTGAGCCTGTATGTCGAGTCTGTATGCTGTATATGTTTTTTTTTTGTTTTGTTTTTTACCAAACCTGAAATCGTCTTATTCTCTCAATACATGATTTTGTTTATTTCTAGAAAGTGCAAAATGATCTACAATTCTAAGCTTGTTTTTATTATATCATTTTGCCTTCGACTTTGAATTGATAAGTCAACTGAATAAATGTGTTAAACAAATCACACACACATGCTAACCTTTTGGAATTTCATGGTTTTCTGCATTAATGTGTCATAAAATGTAACTCTAAATCAAGGGTATTAACAAATAATATGCACCTAAAATAATCTTTCATGTCGCTATTGAACACTTTCATTCCACATTCAAAAAGGCGGTGAAAAATGTAAGTGAACCCTTGGAATTAATAGCTGGTTAATAGCTGGTTGAACCTGGGACCTTTCAGACCAGAGTCCAATGTTTCAAACACTGAGCTACTGTACGTCTGCCACATTTAAAATTGGCCTATCAGTAGTTTCATTTTTTGGTAAATATAAAATTGATTTTTAATTAAATAGCTTTTTTTTTTTTTTTTTTTTTAAAGAACTCTCATGGATCCAATAATGAAAATAGTTCCATCTGGTTCAATCTAATAGACCCGATTCTACAACTGTTCTCAAAACAGATCCACCCTGCATCACATTAAGGAAGTATGTAATAAGATTTAAACCTGTTAAGGATTCTGTATTAATCACAGACATTACGACTAATTAAAATGCATTAATTCTGAGAAACATAAATGAAATATTTCAAAACATGATGAACATATGTTTGGTGCTATAGAGGATGGGCCAGAATTCAGAATCCATAAGTAAAAATGTACTGTTTATACACTGAATACAAGAACAACAAATCATTCTTAATGTACAGTCGAGGCCAAAAGTATTGAGAATGACACAAGTATTAGTTTTCACAAAGTTTGCTGCTAAACTGCTTTTAGATCTTTGTTTCAGCTGTTTCTGTGATGTACTGAAATATAATTACAAGCACTTCATAGGTTTCAAAGGATTTTATCAACAATTACGTGACATTTATGCAAAGAGTCAGCATTTGCAGTGTTGGCGCTTCTTTTTCAGGACCTCTGCAATTCGACTGGGCTGCTCTCAATCAACTTCCGGGTCAAATCCTGACTGATAGCAACCCATTCTTTCATAATCACTTCTTGGAGTTTGTCAGAATTAGTGGGTTTTTGTTTGTCCACCCGCCTCTTGAGGATTGACCACAAGTTCTCAATGGGATTAAGATCTGGGGAGTTTCCAGGCCATGGACCCAAAATTTCAACGTTTTGGTCCCCGAGCCACTTAGTTCTCACTTTTGCCTTATGGCACAGTGCTCCATCGTGCTGGAAAATGCATTGTTCTTCACCAAACTGTTGTTGGATTGTTGGAAGAAGTTGCTGTTGGAGGGTGTTTTGGTACCATTCTTTATTCATGGCTGTGTTTTGGGGCAAAATTGTGAGTGAGCCCACTCCCTTGGATGAGAAGCAACGCCACACATGAATGGTCTCAGGATGCTTTACTGTTGGCATGACACAGGACTGATGGTAGCGTCACCTTTTCTTCTTCGGACGAGCCTTTTTCCAGATGCCCCAAACAATGGGAAAGAGGCTTCATCCGGGAATATGACTTTGCCCCAGTCCTCAGCAGTCCATTCGCCATACTTTTTGTAGAAGATCAATCTGTCCCTGATGTTTATTTTTGGAGAGAAGTGGCTTCTTTGCTGCCCTTCTTGACACCAGGCCATCTTCCAAAAGTCTTCACCTCACTGTGCGTGCAGATGCGCTCACACCTGCCTGCTGCCATTCCTGAGCAGCTCTGCGCTGGTGGCACTTCGATCCCGCAGCTGAATCCTCTTTAGGAGACGATCCTGGTGCTTGCTGGACTTTCTTGGACGCCCTGAAGCCTTCTTAACAAGAATTGAACCTCTTCCCTTGAAGTTCTTGATGATCCTATAAATAGTTGATTTAGGTGGAATCTTAGTAGCCACAATATCCTTGCCTGTGAAGCCATTTTTATGCAACGCAATGATGGCTGCACGCGTTTCTTTGCAGGTCACCATGATTAACAATGAAAGAACAATGATTTCAAGCATCACCCTCCTTTTAACATGTCAAGTCTGCCATTCTAACCCAAGCAGCCTGACATAATGATCTCCAGCCTTGTGCTTGTCAACAGTCTCACCCGAGTTAACAAGACGATTACTGAAATGATCTCAGCAGCTCCTTTAATGACAGCAATGAAATGCAGTGGAAAGTTGTTTGGGGGGGGATTAAATGAATTTTCATGGCAAAGAAGGACTATGCAATTCATCTGATCGCTCTTCATAACATTCTGGAGTATATGCAGATTGCTATTATAAAAACTTAAGCAGCAACTTTTCCAATTTCCAATATTTACGTAATTCTCAAAACTTTTGGCCACGACTGTAGAATCTGAACTGATGTTGTACGCAGACGTAATTCCTTGTTTAGTGCAGTAATTGTTCCGGGATGATTATGACTTCAGATGAGCCCAAAGAAAAAAGTCGAGTGGTGTTGGGTCTTGTTCAGTTCAACTTTTTATTGTTAGTTTTGAAACCATCTTGGGTCTGAAATAAAAGGAAAAGCAAAACATCAAATGTCATATACTAGAAGGAAAATTCCTGTGCATCCAGACTGTAAGTTCCAAACAACACAGAAAGACAGGGAAGGGCTTTTAAACAAACATATGGTGAGATAGGTGGCAAAGAAAACAAACCTCAAACGTCAACCAAACGTCTTTCCTAATGACATTTGTGGAAAAGGGGGACTAATTCGTGGTAATATTTAAAGACTCCCCCCTCCACTATGAACAGAAAAGCACATCTGTTATGTTCAAGACAAACACGAACATGCCGCTTTTATGTGGTTTTTACTATCCAGTCTGGCAGGTCTGCTGGTGAGCATGAACGTGTGATAATCATCTTGTTTTTGTGGAGACCCTCGTCCACTGTAAGCTTGCTTAACCCTTACGCACACACACACACACACAACTCCTCCCCCATCGAACAGGTGCAGGAGTGATCTGTAACACAACGGCCACATACTCTCACCCACTGAGGGGTTTTCCGGACGACGCACTCCATCAGACGGACTTTGGAGAAACATTCCAGTTTCTCTGCAGTAATGTCTACTGGTTAACATTTTGCTCTTTATGTGAAGATTTCCTTGGAAACTCAGATGTGTTTTCAAAATGAACTGACTTCTTCCACTTATACAGCACACAGCAATTATTATATATGTTTTTATTATTATTGTTATTATTAAAGAATACATGATACTTTATATTTGGTTATAGTTCCACAAACGTAAGAGAAACATCACCTCGCATGAATCCTAACCACGTAAATATTTTTTTTCTCTTTGTTATGAATAATAACACTATGTTTACCTTTATTATTAGACCCTGTCATTCAAGTCAAGCATGTGAATACGTTTCCTAATAATTACTATAATTAGAAATGCTTATTATATTAAGCACGCTGGCATAAACCTGTGATCTCAATTACAGCTGTTACAGATGTGGGTATATAAAATAATCACCTTCTGATCTATTCCAAACAAGAACATAGCAACAGCAAGTTTATAAGAAGTTAAAAGATTTACAAAAGAGGTTTTTTTTTTTTGTTTATGAGAAAGTCGTGCTGTGGGAGTTTCATACTTGGCAATAACACTGCTTCATTTATGAGGCTTTTCTTCATAGTAAGTGTTAACATCATCATTCCCACACTGCTGAGTGATTTACAGTCGCTGCGCTCTGTGTGGGGGAGAAATAAATTTCAGCTCCACTAAAGTGTGACAGGAGAAGGTTAAGCAAGTGATGAGTGTAATAAAGTTATAACTCTCAGTGTGAAGAGGTCAAGGCTATTCGGCTTTTACATCCTGAACATAAAATTATAATCAGTTTTTATCCTTTTACGCCACTGACTATGAAAAAAAAAAATTCAGGATTTAAATCATTGCAACAGTACACTACACTACACTACACTGCGTAACACTACACTGCATTACACTACACTATGCTATACTATACGATATTGTACTATATTTTACTGTACTGTACTATATTACTGTATGCTTTACTGCAGTATTGTTCAGGAAGGTACTAGTCTTTGCTTTAACACACTATACACTAATCTTCTACAGCATAATATACCACACAATATTTGTGCTTAATATTTACTAAGCAATGCGTTTCCTCGCTATACTATACTTTTTTCTACAGTGCTACTCTATAATCATCTGTATTAAGCTATACCATACTGTATGTTTCTTTGTTTCACTATACTATCTGGTATTTTTAATACTGTACTACACTGTATTTTCTCCACAATATACTACAACATACAGTAACGTGTTTCTTATACACTATACTTTTCTATATTTGACCACTCAAGACTTTTCTACTATACTGCCTATACGTTCGACAACAAGACTGTACTATACTAGGCTTTTCTATTCTGCATCCTACTTTTCTATACATTAGTACATTACATTTTTATGCAATCCCTTACACTGTGTTTTGTAATAAAATACTATACTGCACTATAGTCCTTGAATTTTTTATTTACTGTGATATATGCTTTTTTTCCCCCTATGCTATACTGTTCTGTGCTATAAAAGACTATATTTTTATATCCTATAATATACTTTTCTGCACTATATTTAAGCATTATCACATGCGAGGGAGTGCTGTTGTGCTGAATATCGGATTGGCTGTGACGTGGACATGGTTTCACAAGCACCATTTATTATCAGATTATGATTTGTTTGTTTATTTAACCAGTTCTTTTGCTCCACCAACACATATCCTGGTGTTGAACTGGCGACAGTTAGCGACCAACAGTTATTGTTATTAAAAGGACCAAAAGTAGCTTTATATTCCTACCGGTACTGTGTAGCCAAAAGGTGAGAATGTGGCGTACATCTCCTTTCTTTTTGTGTCTCCACTCTCCACTGTTTTAGAATAGCCCTTAGCTGACTGACTCCTAAATAGCATAAAATTGAAAGCTAGTGTGTTATGAATGGTTTGGTATCCCTTGTTACACACAACAAGCAGTGCCTTGTAATGGTTAACAATTATCAGTGAAGTTGAGTGATTCATATAGGTAAACATCCAAATGCTATTTTACTCTATATCACCACTCATGGGATGCATCTTGTCCAATCAAATTACTTGGACAGAACTAACTGTTATATAATACATTATATTTATCTGTAATGTTCTATATCACTATGATATACTATACTATACTATACTATACTATACTATACTTATTTGCTATACTGTACTGTACTATACTACAATATACTACAATATACTATACTTTACTATACTATAATATTCTATACTATACTTATTATACTTATTATACTATATTATACTTATTATACTATACTATACTTATTATACTTATTATAGTATACTATACTTATTATACTATACTATAATATACTACAATATACTATACTTTACTATACTTATTTGCTATACTATACTTTACTATACTATAATATACTATACTTATTATACTATACTATAATATACTACAATATACTGTGCTTTACTATACTATACTTATTTGCTATACTATACTTTACTATACTATAATATACTATAGTATAATATACTACAATATACTATACTACAATATACTATACTTTACTATACTATAATATTCTATACTATACTTATTATACTATACTATACTTATTATACTATAATATACTACAATATACTATAATATACTACAATATACTATACTTTACTATACTTATTTGCTATACTATACTTTACTATACTATAATATACTATACTTATTATACTATACTATAATATACTACAATATACTATACTTTACTATACTTATTTGCTATACTATACTTTACTATACTATAATATACTATACTATACTTATTTGCTATACTATACTTTACTATACTATACTATAATATACTATACTTATTATACTATACTATAATATACTACAATATACTATACTTATTATACTATACAATACTTCTTCTATAATATACTATGATATACTGCATGCTTTTGCACTAAGCTCTACTTTTTATTACTAGACCACCAGACTACGTATATTCTAATGCTTTTTAAGCTATTCTACACTAGCCTACAAGAATATATATATATTTTTCAATAAACTATATTGCATTTTCAGTACAATACAGACTACATTATCTATGCTATTGATATGTACTATTCTATGCTATGCTATATTATGCACAATATTCTGCATATTCTCTTCTGTACTGTACTACCGTTTGGATTCTATGATACACAGTGTATATATGTGTACAGTGTAAATATTTCTTAAGTAATATGCACTTTTCATCATACTACTACACTACCATGACTACAACTATATACTACTATACTACTATTATTACTACTACTACTACTACTACTACTACTACTATTATTATTACTACTACTACTACTACTACTACTACTACTACTACTACTATTACTACTACTACTACTAATAATAATAATAATACATTTTATTAATTTAACATTTATTCTTAGTGAAACATATCATAATGTATATAATAAAATATTATAAAACATTATTTACAAGTTATAAATATTTAATAAATTAATAAATTATTAACTATGTATTTATAAATAATAAATATTTCACAACTATTGTTTTCACATTGTTTATGTTTAAAAACCCTAAATCATATAATAGGCTTGACAACTACTATAAAGAGGTCCCATTTATATGACATTGAATCAGTCATTAAAGTTATTGTGTTGGTGATCAGAGGGCTCTAGCTGTACGTGTGAATCCTGGTTCTGCCGCAGTGTCACTGTCAGGCATTGAGCAAGAATCTTTAATTCACTTAATTACTTTCTGGAAATGCTTAGCTGAAGCATATGATACGTACAGTAGATGCGATTTCTCACCGAGATG
>QNUK01000434.1:270000-442500 GCA_013621035.1 Clarias magur | reverse complement strand
ATCTGACTTTTATGTTAAACAAAAATGAAAGATACAAAATACTTTATTTTTAATTTCTAAGATTTGGGGTTCAGGTTGAGGTTCTATTTAGATTTAGAGTTAGATTTGATTTTATGGTTTAGATTTAGGCCAGAGTTATGTCTAATTATCATATAATGTTAAATTTAGGGTTAGGTTAGAGCTAGGTTAGCTTTACAGTTAGTCTTAGATCTAGGGTTATACTTTAGGATTTGACTTAATTTGGGTCAGATTAAGATAAAGATTAAGGATTGGTTTAGTATTATACTGTAATTAAGGTAGGATTAGGGTTAAAGTGAGTGTTGGGTTAAGATTTGATTTAGTTTGAGTTTAGGGTTAGATGTATGTTTAGGGTCAGGGTTAAATTTAGTGTTGAGTTAGGATTAGGGTTAGGATTAGATTTATTGGGTATTGGTGAATGTTTAATGAACCTCATCTCAATGATGGTTGGGTTAAACTGGGTTTAAGGTTTTACACTAGATTAATGTTAGGTTTGGATTAGGGTTATAGTCAAGTCTTTGAATTAGTGTTTGAAATACAGTACGTCCCAAAAATAGAATCACAATCACAACTGTGTGTGTTCGTGTGTTTCAGAGGCATTTTTTCACTCCTACGATATGTTGGCCAGCCTTGAACCGGTGAGTCTCATTCTTTAATATTTTCCAGAATTACATATTTATACCTATATAATTAAATCGATTCCTAATGAGAAGTGTTAGACAAAGTGTCTACGTTCCAGATCGTTGTTTTTCTAAATTGGCTTGTTTTTGCTTTGTGTAAAATGATTTCAGGTGATTCTGTGATGATTTGTCAGTAGCAGCATTACCTGCTGTTTGTTATCAGTAACGGTGACTCAGCTCAGCGTAACATTTAAATATAACAGTCGTTTGACGCTGTCCAAATTTGCTTGAGTGTAATTGCCTCGGGGCTTCTGCATTGTTTATTACATACTTTTCATTATTTTATTCTCACTGGTGCAAAGCTGGGCTGACTCGTTTTTAGCATTAGTTTGTGTGCGTTCCTAAAAATCCACACATCATTCATACAGTGGAAAGAAGTCAAACATCTTTAGGATAGTTTAAAAAAAAACTTGACATTTAATAATGTGAAATAGTAACCAAGACAAGTGAAAAACTAATAAACATTCTTTGTGAAGAAGAAGAAGAAAAAGAAAAAAAAAAAGTCAACGTCCTGTAGATTTAGCTGTTTGCATATTTAATTGCCTAATGGTAAGGAACATTAATAGGAAGCTAACTCAAAAGGAAACGCATCTTGTACCTAATTATGCTTAGCTTAAATTTAGGTTGAGGTTTAAAGCTCGGATTAGGGTTTAGATTTAGATTTAGGATTATACTTTAGGATTAGATTTATTTTGGGTTCAGGGTTAGATTAAGGTTGAGATTAGGATTGAGTTGAGAGTCATTACCACATCCCCTGTACAGTCCGGACGTCGCTCCAAGACAAGTTTGGGTCATGAATGGAGTTCCTGGGAGGCCAGCCCTTCAGACGTGAAGCAGGTAGTCGAATCATGGCAACTTTCGTATATTAGTATAGCAGGCGATTATATAGAGAAACAAAGGTAGCTTTCAGAAATCCAACACAATCAAAAGTTCTGGTTTGACTTTGAGACTCCTTGTATTATTAATTTTTCCTGGCCCAAATATTTTCATTGAACTTCTGCAGCATCACCCTGCAGTTTTCTGTTTTAGAATGGCTTTTTATCACAGATTTGGTTTCTGAGTGGAATCTTTGTTTAATATTTCTCACTATCTATACCTTGTGTACCATTTTGTAACTTTTCTTTGTGTTTTCTCCATAACATCTCACACACACACACACACACACACACACACACACACACACACACATGCTAAAAAGTGTCTCCTTCATTACTGTACGTTCGGTACGCCACTGACACATAGCTGAATATAATATCACTACAAACAAAGACAGCATACACACTCAGTATTTACAAAGCAAATTATACACACACGCGCACACACACACACACACACACACACACACACACTGCATTTCGCCCGTAGGTTGGCTGTAGTTGAAGATTTCCAAATCTTTTTTTTTTTTTTTTTTCTGCAATGCAAATGAAGGCTGCAGTGTGTACTAATGCAAATGCATCCCTCTGGTAAAGCCGTTTCACTTTTCAACAGAAACGCTTCCTCACTTTCTACATGCCCTGTTACACACTGCTTTTTTTTTTTTTTTTTTATTATAACTGTTTATTTAACATAGATGATATGTCTTGATTAGTGAGCATACACATGCACACACACAAACATACGCACAGTGAAACTACAAACACTAATTAACCTTATTAAAACTAATAAAGCACTTACTCTTAACAGTGAACGAAAGAACTGCGTTAAGTGCAATACTTGATTTATCATTTATCTATGATCGTTGTGCTGTGATCTTTTTATAAACCTCAGTAATAATTGGTTATTTATTTATGTATTTATTTATTCCATCAATATTTTCAAAATATTTATTGATAATATATCATTTATAACATTTTACTGAGGAATATATAAAAGAAACAAATACAGTATATTATTGTGTGGGTATTTGTTCCACAGATCCACTACTTGCAGGAACTACATCAGGATCCATCAGATGGAGGAATGGACCTGGACGTGATAGACGAGTATCTGAAAGAGCAGACCAGACAAAACATCCAGACCCGGACAGAGGACGAACGTCTCATCGCAGGTTAGTGAGAAAGAAAAGTGAGATTTAAACAGAGAGTCCTGGGTAGGTAGAGATTTTAAATGAACACCTCAGGCTTCCACATGATATGATAAGATTCTGATTCTTCAGGAAATGATTCAGTATTTGAAACAACCTCAACACCCACACACTCATTCACACACTACATGCAATTCGGGAACGCCAATTAGCATATCCGGCATGTCTTTGGACTGTGGGAGGAAACCCATCAAGCACGGGGAGAACATACAAACTCCATGCGCGCAAAGACAAGAATCGAACCCGGACCCTGATAGTACACAGCAAAATCCTTAGTCTTGAATGAACACATATACATAGTGTCATTTTAACATTTTCGTGACCATTAGGTCATATATAAACACTTGGGGTGTTAAATCAACACTGGGAATTTTGCAGTGTACACAATAAAGTACAAAAAAAAAAAAAAAAGATTTTCAGAATGTTTGCCTGGAAAACATCCAAGCAGATTTTTTATTACCCTTGTCCCGAAGACTCATCACTCAGGCTCTTCAAGCTGCTGGAGAAATTTGCAGCTCCAAAGAAGCTAACCGACATGACAGTAGTTGTCTTGACACAGCAATAGTGACAATATTGATTAGGCAAATTCCAGTTTCTGGGTTAAACCGCAAATAGCGTTAAATTGAAAGCTAGTACACTAGAGTGCACAATCACTTGTTCAGTGTACCAAGTAGTGCCCTGGATTAGGGGTTAGAGAGGGATTTGGAATTCAGCCTTGTATTAGGAGCTAGTTAGGTCTGTAGCCGTTAATAAAAGAACGCGGGTGGTTTAGAGACTTAGAAGTCAAAGTGTCGTGATAAGAGATATAAAGTCATCAGATTTGTTTTCCTGTTGACTGGGTTAGATTGTGGGTTTTGACAAGTTTTTTAGAGAACCTGAGACATGAAGTGATACATATACTGTAGTTAAATGTCCCGGTGCTGTTACCGTCTATTATCATCACTTCTGGAATGCCTCTTGTTAAATCAGATTGCTTAGTCAGAACTATCGTATCATTCAGCTTCTAAATCAATGAACTCCATGTCTGCAATTACTGTAATATGTTCAGAATCTGGGGTAGGCATGCTATTAAACTGTTAATACTGAAGAGACAGCTGATTTTTTTGACTCGAACATCGTGCTGAATATTCAAACACAGCTTTTACACATTCAAATTTACAGCGTTTAGAAATGACACTAATAGCAGCTCAGAAGTGATTTTAACTAATGTGGAAAGGTTCGAGTTAATCAAGCAACGGTTCATCATTCGCCGTTTACTAGTTGGCTGTTAGTTACAAGGTTCCGCCCCTTTAAAAGTCGGCCAATGTCGTCATAAGTAAGTCAACAATCATGCGCGCAGGAAAGACGAAGAAACACTGCACTGCGTCCCAGCCCACATTTCACTCACTCCCAACGATGACATGCTTCAAAGCAGAACCCAAAACAACTTGCCTGTGATCATTAATCTTTCCTTCCAATAAAAATAAACAATAAAAAAAAAACTGCATGAATAACCAACAGACACTAAGTGATGCATCAGCTTCAATAACTCTGTATTAGCTCAGTGTCAGGGTCTTTAAATGGCACCGAAAATAGTTTGCATTTAATGATAAAATAGAGAGAGATAGTGCACTGAGATATCTGATCATTTAATGTACGAGGCCCGTCAATTCCACCAAGATAGTTGCCGTTGCAATGAGAGAGAGCATTCTCATAACAACTGCAATAAACAACACAAAACTACAAAATGAAAGCATCATGCCAAAGTGAGCTTCATTTTCTTGTTTAAGGGGTTTGAACATAGTGTTGCTTGTTTTTATTTATATCACGCGTCAATTATTAGAATTTCACCAATTAAAAGTCAAATTAAAAGTATTTCACCAGATCTGGGTCAGGTTCAAATCCAGCAGGGCTCTTCAACCTTAGGCCAGCTTTTAGAGTAAAGATCTACTTTACAAATCTTTCCCCAAGAGACATTTCTTGTTTCCTCCTTGGCGTATGACTGTTTCTAACCCTCTGTGCTTTACAACATGTCCACATGTAATCTTTCCTTGGAACAGACTGCTAGGAAGCTAGTGGCTTCCTTTTCTTCTTGCTTTTATATATATATATATATATATATATATATATATATATATATATATATAACTTTCTTGGGAACTATGGTGCAAGGTCTTCATTAAATCTTGCACAAAAGAAAAAAGAAAAAAGAAAAAAACTATAAAAATACATTCATGAACACAATTTGCTTGGCTTTCCACTGACGCAAACAAGCTCAAACAGGCTGGTATGTAAGCACATCTTAGCCGGTGTTCCGGTCGGTTCAGTTCGTTCGTATGATAAAAATGTTTTGGATGTTGAGGTTCTGCTGTAAGAGTCAGCCCAAAAAAAAATGTATGCACACTTCAGAAAAAAAAAAGAAAAATGTATGATGTATATTATGTATATTTTAGTCTAATATTAATAATATGATCATATTAGTATCATATATACTGTAGCAATATATAATGTATAGCAATACATTTTGTATTAAAATATGTATACAAGCTTTTATTTTCCTGAAATGTGTAACATTGTATTGGCTGACTGTACAGTGTACTATACTACAGTAGACTATACAGTATATATAGACCCTTCATACATTGTGCTGTGACATTTGAATTCAATTTTAAGAACAGCCAGGGGAAAGTAATGGCCTGTGTTGTAGATGTAGATGTTAGATGTAATGTGTTAGCTTTACAGTTTGTTCCCAGAGAGCTAACAGTTTGTAGCAAGTTAGTTATTATGATGAATATTTGTTTGTGGTTTCCAAACACACGTCAACTGCAAAAATCTGTACAGAAAACTGCTGGTCTGGTCGATTTGCGTACGAGTGGCAGTACGGAGGAACAGCGGTGACAGAAAACACATGCTGTGAACAGCGAAGTCAACAACAGCAGGTGTGGATGAATGTACCCAGCTATAACGAGTGGGTATGTACACATGCTCGCTCTCTCTCTCTCTCTCTCTCTCTCTCTCTCTTTCTCATTATGACAACATTATGTGTTTTCTGTGATTGAGTTTGATTTGATGGTTTGCTGTGTGTGTGTGTGTGTGTGTGTGTGTGTGTGTGTGTGTGTGTTTTAGGGAGGAGATTGCCGGTTTGATCCCCTTCCCTGCAGTGACACAGATTCACACTGCTCCAGTTCAGGATCTCAGGAGTTTCCTCCATCGCCACCCTCACACTCACACACCTCTTCTCTCTCGGGTCAGCCCTCACACCGCACTGGAAAAAAAAAGGACATAAACTGTGCAAAAAGTTTCACACAGAAGCTAGCTATTCTTATTCTTCTAATTACTGGGTTAACATGCTAACTGGAAGAACCACCAGAACAACATTTACACTTTAACTGTTGCTCTAGAACAGTTTTAGTTACATTAATTCCATTATTCTTATTAGTAGTAGTAGCAGTAGTAGTAGTACTTTTTATTATTACTGTAATGATTATTAGTAGTAGTGGTAGTAGTAGTAGTAATTCAATTGTTTAAAAAAATGTATGAAATAAATTTTAATTAAATACATTTGAAAATTTGATACAGAATCGTATGAAATAAATCACAGGTGAAATTTAATCAGGTTTAATAAGGTTGAAAGATCATATGTGTAAAACAAATTAATTTTGTAAAACCACACATGCAAAATGCAATAAATCATTGGGAAAATATGCCAAAAAAAATTTTTTTTTTCATGAAAAAAATTTATTAAGTTAAACTCTAACAATAAGGGAGTCATATAAACTATCATGCAGAAGTAAAAAAAAAAAAAAAATCATACAAAACAAATCACATGGAAATAAATTAATCAATTTAAAACACGTTACAGGAAATGTAAGGAATTCTGAAAAAGCATATATGTAATAATTCATCTATATATGAATGAATCATGTGAAAAAAAACACTCAGAAAAAAAAATCATGTCAATAACTAAATTAATTATGTGGAAACATTGCATTTGGAAATAAATGAATAGGGTTAAAATGTGAGAACAACAAAATCATTTTAAAAATTGAAAAAAGAACAAAAAAATCACACACATAAATAAATAAATAAATAAATAAATAAATCAATTATTTGAGAAAAAAAAATCATAAATGAAAAATTATTTTTTAATTAATTTTATGTGATGATAAATGAATAATGTGGGAAAACATTTGGAAAAAAATTTATTGTAAAATTTTATGAAAAAAAAAAGAATATATATATATATATATATATATATATATATATATATATATATATATATATATTATACAAACTGATTTTAAAACACTGTTCACATTGTCTTGTGTTTCAGCAGGTAAAAGGAAGGAGCGTCTGTTCCAGTTCCTGTATGAGATGCTGCAGACGCCGCAGATGCGCAGCTGTATCTGGTGGGTTCAGTCATCGAGTGGTACATTCCAGTTCTCGTCACAGAACAAGGAGAAGCTGGCTGAGATGTGGGGCAAGCGCAAGGGCAACCGCAAAACCATGACGTACCAGAAGATGGCTCGCGCTTTGCGTAATTACTCGCGCACCGGAGAGATCTGTAAAGTGAAGCGTAAACTCACATATCAGTTTAACGAAAGAACACTCAGGGGGCTTCAGAGCAATGCACAGAAATTCACCTAAACATAATTGTAGCAATAACAAGATAGGAATACAATCCCTTGGAAGTGGGAGAAGCCTGAATAAATACTGAGTATTTGTAGGGAATTTGATACTCATCATAATTTTGCTCAATTGTCCATATTGATTAAAATCTGAAGTTTAATAGAAGGGATTTTGTTTTAGAAATTGTATTAAAAATAAATAAATAAATACATTTTTAAAAAAGGAATTGTAAAATGCAAAGTCATTTGTGTTAAAAAAATAAATAAATAAATAAATAAAGTTTGGAAATTTGGTTTAAGGGCACTTCAGCATCCATACCTTGCAAAATGCAAAATTATTTGGTATTTGAAAAAGTACACATTTATGTTGTAACTAAAATAACTAAAAGTACCTGAGCAGTACCTTTTTTTCTGACAGTGTGTTTGTAAATCTAAGGATTGTCATGTTGCTCACAGCTACGTTCTAGTAGTACTACTACTGTACAACTGTGTAGTAGTATAAAAGTAAGTAGTGTCTTTTTTTGCTTTTGTATTTCTATCAATCGGATGTAAATCTGTAATAAAAAATCATGTAAATAACAATTTTCATGTGACACCATTGACTCATTTGTTTATTTGTTCACTATCTTCAAATTTTACAAAGTAAAATTGGTGAGTTCCACAAGCTACAGTACATAAAATTCCTTGCTCGCAATATTGTCTGCGTAATAACAACAGTGATGCACTTTTAATGCTTTTCCATTAATGGCATAGAAATCAGTTCTGTAGAAAAATATAGAACTTAGAATATCCACTCAAATACAGCCTTCTTCTCTGTAAACTACTGTAGCTAAGCAGGTAAATTTCTAAGAGGAAAATTTCATGTTAGAAAATATTTTGTCCACGTGTTGTCTTATATCACATGGGTGTTAAAAAGCACAAATGCTAGTTTATTAATTTAACATGCTGCTTATCCGGTACTGGGTCATAGAGGGCATGGAGCCTATCCCACGAGACCTCGGGCACAGTGCAAAAACACACACACACACACACACATGCAAAGTATATGTATACTGGAAAACTGTCACTAACAGAACTGCTAATGATTTACTGAAGTTATGTGACTTACAAAATTATTCCCAGAACACACTTAATTATTCATATAATTAATTATTTATTTCTTAGGAAATAAATAATTAATTATTTGAACAATAATGAACAATTACTTGATTACTGTTACCGACTGTCACTTTACAGGACATATTGAAAAATTTGAGAAATTCTTATGTATTTCAAGACTTTGCACTTTGTAAAGTCTAGCTTTAAGGACATGAACCATAATTATATAATAATCTCTTACTACATATACAAACTTTACCTATCTTAAATCTTAACAAATAGATAGATAGATAGATAGATAGATAGATAGATAGATAGATAGATAGATAGATAGATAGATAGATAAGAAGTCATTTCGTTTATTCCACCATCATCTTAGAGTTTATCTTGCAACTGATAAAGCAGATTGACAAAATGATTACATAATGAAAAAATAATACTTTTACCTCCTTGTGCTTTATACACTTCTTAAATCTGAACTTATCTGCACAATTTTCAGCTAACGGAAATGCATATCAGTGCTGAAAGTGGGTTAGGTGATGTAGTT
The DNA here is from genome assembly GCA_013621035.1 of Clarias magur. Lineage (NCBI taxonomy): Eukaryota > Metazoa > Chordata > Actinopteri > Siluriformes > Clariidae > Clarias > Clarias magur. The sequence goes on along the minus strand of QNUK01000434.1, from coordinate 433,467 downwards.
AAAAGTTTTAGCATTTACTTTATGGACATAATTGGAATCAAACAATTTAAAAGAGAATGAGGTCAGATGTGCAGCAGGGCTAAAGTAGTGTCTCCACCTGGAAGGTGTGACTGCAAAATGAGATTGATCTATTTCGTGACTTAAAGAAAATATGAACAAAGTAGTTTGCCAGATTGCAATAGTTCTTGCAAATTGCGAAATATTTGTTTTTCTCAAAACCGCAAGTTTTGGAGTTGTCTTGTTCACATGTAGTATATGCAGAAATTAAAGCTTAATCAACAAATTAAATAATTGTAATCACTGAATGTTGTAGGTAAAGGAAATTGTGTAAAGCTGATTTTATATAGCTTTTACTGAAAAAAACTATTTTATGATGAACACACCTGTTCTCAGGTCTTGCAGTGATTTAGGACAGGACCCACAGGCTGCTTTTTCTCATTTTTATAATTAAAGAATTGAGTGTCACATGGAAACACAGTAATGCTGAACTGAATGTCACGTTAAATGCAGGAAATCAAAGCAGATACCACAAGTTACAATGGAGCATTAATGCTCCCTAACGTCCTCATGGGGTCAGTGTAAGTCAGTGAACATCGACTCACTGCTGAAGTCATAATAATAATAATAATAATAATAATAATAATAATAATAATAATAAATAAATAATAATTAATTAATAAATAAATAAATAAATCGCTTAATTTTCAATCAGACATGCTTATTACAGTATGTATCACATGAAGCTCACCAGGACCTCATTGTCATTCCATTCCATTAAATGCAACTAGAAATGAATAAAAAGCATGCTCTAAGAGAGTTACACACCTGTATAGACTAATCAGCCACAGGGCTTCATGATGACCGAGAGACATGTTTTCCATGCTGAATTATTTGTCTACACTAGTACACACTGTAAACCCCCAAAATTTGAGGTAATCAATTACATAATGATGTTTCCAATTGTAAGTAAACAGAACTAGTTTTTGAGTTTGTTGTACTCATTCATATTAATCCTTCTTTACTTTCATTATTAAGTAGCCTAACTCATACTATTTAATAGCAATTATCTTTTTTTTTTTTTTTTTAGTTGTTGCTGGTCAAATAAATTGTTGTTGGTCTTTCGGCTGCTCCCAGCAATCGGTCGCCACAGCAGACGATCCGGTCCGCACACAAGCTTGTCACAGGTTTTACACCAGATGCCCTTCCTGATGCAATCCTACCACTTTATCTAGGCTGGGGACAGGCACTTCATCCAGTTGTTGGGAATCGAACCCAGGCCTTGAAACACCTACAGTACCACTGATCCACCAGTGCCCTATCGCCCTGATGACGTCAGACACAAAATCACTAGGCTGAAAGATTTTAAGTGCACTTACAGTTACTTAAAATATCAAATTTGTTCAGACAACTTGAAAAGTGTCATTTCTACAAACTCATACAGTAAACACCAAAAAGTTCTAAATACTCATCAAGGTCTATTAATTTGAACTAATTTAAATTATTTAAGTCAACAGTACTATATATATAAAATTCATGTTTAATTACTTTCAGCATCAGGGTTTACAGTGCGTAAAACATTACATTGTGTATAAATTCTTAAACTGGCCTTTTTGGAGAACTTTTACAACTTTGACATAAAACCCTACAATAAAGTGTTTCCCAAATGGAAATAAATCCTATATTTAGGAAGCTAATACTGTAACTAACAAATATTTTTATCCAACAAAACCCTATCTAACAAACCCCTATCCAAAAAAACTTACAGGACCTCGTTTTCTACGAGTGTCCCAAGAAGGAAAAAAGGCAAACTGCCTAAACAGTTTACAAGGAAAAATAACCAGCAATAAGTTGGAGTTTATACAACAAACATACTGTACTAGTTACTATATTTAGGCTATGAGAAATGAGATTTATTTAAATCATTTATTAAATAATCAGCGGTTCTTAGCTTCCAAAATATAAGTTCCGTATGGAATTTCTTTCTGACAGTACTTTGTTGTACGGTTGTACATAGACTTTAATGGTTCTAAGTGTCTATTCACAAACTAAACATACAAACAACCTGACTGACTTCTGAATGAGGAAACAGGAGCATGACGCTGCCGCATGGAGAACCCCTGCTGAGAAAGCTTTATTCTAAATAATTCGGTAAAGTCAAGTAATGTGCTCTTGAAGCTTCATGAGCTAAACTTATTTATCACTTAACTGTTTATACATTAGATTTACACTTCCTGAAGGAAACCCTGAGCATGCAAAGAGCTGAAAGAGAGAGAGAGAGAGAGAGAGAGAGAGAGAGAGAGAGAGAGATTATACCTCTATAACACAATGACCTGTTCTACTTCAAGACTCATCCAGCTGTTTTACGTAAAGATACACCCAGATGTTGTACGGAAAGACAAACCATGCTGTTCTACTTAATGAAACATCCAGCTGTTCTACTTAAAGGCTTACCCAGGTGTCGCATTGAGAGACACACCCAGCTCTTCCACTTAGAGACACACCCAGCTGTTTTATTTAGAGACAAACCCAGCTGTTCTACTTAATGAAACACCCAGCTGTTCTACTTAGGGACACACCCAGCTGTTCTACTTAAAGACACACCCAGCTGTTCTACTTAGGGACACACCTAACCATTCTATTTAAAGGCACACCCAGCTGTTTTACTTCAAGGCTCATCCAGCTGTTCTACTTAAAGACACATCCTACCTGGTGTGTCTTTATTAAATCGAGCAGGGCGTGTCTTTAAGTAGACCAGCTGGGTGTGTCTTTAAGTAGACCAGCTGGGTGTGTTTTTAAGTAGACCAGCTGGGTGTGTCTTTAAGTAGACCAGCTGGGTGTGTCTTTAAGTAGACCAGCTGGGTGTGTCTTTAAGTAGACCAGCTGGGTGTGTCTTTAAGTAGACCAGCTTAATGTGTCTTTAAGTAGCTGACTGTTTTACTTCAAGACACACCCATGAATTTTACATAACCCTTAGAACTCAGAGCATATTGTTATTATTATTATTATTATTATTATTATGTTGTTGTTGTAAGGAATATATACAGGCTTTAGGATTGCACAATATCTTATGTGAGTGTCTTATATTCATTTTTCAGCACAACCTGGGCAATATGAATAAATAAATGCATTTTTATTTTATTTTAAGCATTGGTGCATGCAATGTCAAGGGATTGATGAAAGAGGGTACGATGCGAACGGCATGTGTGTTGAGTTGTATTGGATGAGCTGATAAAAATTTTTGTGGGTTTTTTTGGCATTTTGTGCAAGATTTAGTAAAGGCCTAGCACAATGGGTCCCAAGAATGTTAACAAGGATGGTAGCAAGAAGAAAAGGGAGCCGCTTTCAGCACTGTATTCCTGTGAATATGGGGAATTGCTTACAATCAAACCTTATATCAAATATAAAACAGTCCCCTTAGGGACAACGCACATAAAAAAAAATTGCACTGGTGCCAAGAGCAATCATAAATGAAGTTTAATCTCTATTTATTTAACATTTTACTTCATTTACTGTACGTGTGTTTTTTCTAAACGTTTTGATTGCTTTTAGATGTAAAAACATGATTATACTGTTGGAAATTGATAATATTGGTAATATTTTTGGGCGGCTGGAACGGATTATCTGCATTTACATTATTTCCTATGGGAAAACGCATTTCACAACATAACATTTTAGCCGTAAGAAATCTCCGCCTGAATGGATCAAATTCACATGCAGTGCCGTACTTACAAGCTTTACACTTTACTCACTGAAGTCAACAGTGTATCCATGGCATGACTCTGCCAACACCACAAGCTTTACTCCCCATTTTGTGGGTTTGTTTTTTATATTCTGAGTGAACCCATTTTTGGCCTTTGTGGCCACCATCCTCTCGTCTCTCCTTGGATGGTATGATGATTTGCAGGCTGCACACATCTCGTGCAAGAGTGGCTGGACATGGAACATTGTGTCATGCCCGAGTGTGCTTTTCTTCCCATCATTCTGCTGGTCCCGCTCTGGCTCACTCACATGGAGGTTCCACATCAATGACTAGAAAAGAGACCAAGTCATGATGGATGCAGGAAAAAGGCACGCTCATTGTGCAGTCCCGCCTCCTGGATGTTTGGCAGCTTCACCAGCAAAGTACACATCACCAGCCCCACAAACTGATGGAGATCTTCTACATTCATTACTTGTATGGTTGGAAAAGCTGTCAGTGGTATCCAAACCTCTTATTTTTCATCAATCAAAAAACAGAACAATTGTTTTACGTTTGCATTCATTTATTCGGCAGAGATTTTATCCAAAGCGACTTACAGGTCATGAACAATCAAGCTTCAGTACTACAAATCTTATATAAAATGTAAAACACGGCGCCCCTTTAGGGACAAAGCACATACAAATGTGATAACCTTTCAGAAATGCACTGCAAATCCAAAAACACATAAAAAGGTTAAAGCATATGCAAAATTTAATAAGCTTCAAAAGGTATTTGATTTATAATGTTTGTGCTTTTGAATGTGTCTTGTTGCTAAGGACACCCTGACCCTAACAACAACATTACAGCAATCACACATTACAAAACACTACAAGAACTGTGCATACATACTGTACATGGGTTACACAGTGCCTTGCTGTAGAGCAGTCTTGAGCATGCCCAAGCATTGCACATCCACCACTGGCTCCACAAAACTAAAGCTCTCCACCCCCCCCCCCCCCCCCCCCCCCCCCAAAAAAAAAAAAAAAGGTTTACACATGTTTTTTTCTCTTTTTCTCAATTCACCAAATTGCTAACACATAAATAAGCTACTGCATTGGTTGGGATGCTATGAGTTTTTTTTTTTTTTTTTTTTCCTTTGAAATCGCTATGCCTCGTGAATGTGCTGGACCTCTTTTGGTTAATACACCCCTTCCTGGGTCAAGGAGGCAAAGAAATACCATTTGTTTTTTTGGTCATCTCTTTATTTGGTTTCTATTACCAAAAAAATAAAATGAATAATCATTTACGAAAAAAAGTAAGATCTGGTCCAAACAAGCATTCTAGCATCACAATATTCTCTCTGACACAAGATTACGCAATAGCGTCTCTCGTCTCTGCACCACATGCATTTCAGTTGGTGTTTTGACTTTAAATAATAACAATATAATAAAATAACAATATGTGCAATTTTAGTGTTTTAACTTTTGCATTCAAGTAGCGGATAACTTTGGATATGATTCATGTTTGATGCCTGAACCCGCCTCCTACCCACACATTTAACTTAAAGACACACACACACATTTAACTTAAAGACACACACACACATTTAACTTAAAGACACACACACACATTTAACTTAAAGACACACACACACATTTAACTTAAAGACACACACACACATTTAACTTAAAGACACACCCACACACATTTAACTTAAAGACACACACACACATTTAACTTAAAGACACACACACACATTTAACTTAAAGACACACCCACACACATTTAACTTAAAGACACACACACACATTTAACTTAAAGACACACCCACACATTTAACTTAAAGACACACATTTAACTTAAAGACACACACATTTAACTTAAAGACACACATTTAACTTAAAGACACACATTTAACTTAAAGACACACACACACATTTAACTTAAAGACACACCCACACATTTCACTTAAAGACACACACACACATTTAACTTAAAGACACACACACACACATTTAACTTAAAGACACACACACACATTTCACTTAAAGACACACACACACACATTTAACTTAAAGACACACACACACATTTAACTTAAAGACACACACACACATTTAACTTAAAGACACACCCACACATTTCACTTAAAGACACACACACACACATTTAACTTAAAGACACACCCACACATTTAACTTAATCCTAGTGACACATACACATAGCTTAACTTTAAAGACACACCTACATTTCCACTTTAAAGACACACACACACATTTCACTTAAAGACACACACAAACATTTAACTTAAAGACACACACACACATTTAATTTAAAGACACACACACATTTAACTTAAAGACACACACACACATTTAACTTAAAGACACACACACACACATTTAACTTAAAGACACACACACACATTTAACTTAAAGACACACACACACATTTAACTTAAAGACACACACACACACACATTTAACTTAAAGACACACACACACATTTAACTTAAAGACACACACACACACATTTAACTTAAAGACACACCCACACATTTCACTTAAAGACACACACACACACATTTAACTTAAAGACACACCCACACATTTAACTTAAAGACACACACACACATTTAACTTAAAGACACACACACACATTTAACTTAAAGACACACCCACACATTTCACTTAAAGACACACCCACACATTTCACTTAAAGACACACACACACACATTTCACTTAAAGACACACCCACACATTTCACTTAAAGACACACACACACACATTTCACTTAAAGACACACCCACACATTTCACTTAAAGACACACACACACACATTTCACTTAAAGACACACCCACACATTTCACTTAAAGACACACACACACACATTTAATTTAAAGACACACACACACATTTAACTTAAAGACACACACACACATTTAACTTAAGGACACACACACACATTTAACTTAAAGACACACACACACATTTAACTTAAAGACACACACACACATTTTACTTGACACACCCATGTGTTTTACTTAAGACACACCAACCCATTTAACTTAAAGACACACACACACATTTAACTTAAGGACACACACACACATTTAACTTAAAGACACACACACACATTTAACTTAAAGACACACACACACATTTTACTTGACACACCCATGTGTTTTACTTAAGACACACCAACCCATTTAACTTAAAGACACACACACACATTTAACTTAAGGACACACACACACATTTAACTTAAAGACACACACACACATTTAACTTAAAGACACACACACACATTTTACTTGACACACCCATGTGTTTTACTTAAGACACACCAACCCATTTAACTTAAAGACACACACACACATTTAACTTAAAGACACACACACACATTTTACTTGACACACCCATGTGTTTTACTTAAGACACACCAACCCATTTAACTTAAAGACACACACACACATTTAACTTAAAGACACACACACACATTTTACTTGACACACCCATGTGTTTTACTTAAGACACACCAACCCATTTAACTTAAAGACACACCTATCAATTCTAGCAAAAACACAATTAATGGTTCTACCTAAATACTCACCCAGATGGTTTACCGAAGGACACACCCACCTTTTTTATGTAAGACACACCCACTTATTTTACTTAAAGACCCTTGTACTGCACCTGCTCTAATTAATGACATGCCTGCTTGACCTAGCACATGCTGTCATATCCCATTAAAAGACACACCCACTGAAACACACACACACACACACACCTGTCTATTTGTCCCATTCAAGGACATACCCATATCTCTCACTTAAAATCACATCCTCATCTTCCCTGTAAAGACACACCCACCAGTCTGCAGACAGACTCGCCTCAATTTCTCTCTCTTTGTCTCTTGCCCCTCGTCTCTCTCTCTCTCTCTCTCTCTCTCTCGATCTCTCTCTCTCTCCTATTCAGTGATACATGTAATTAAAGTCTCTAGCCCCGCCAGTCTCTGTCTCCCTTCATGCCCCCTCCCTATCTTGTTCTCTCTCTTCTCTCTTATTCATCATGTGCTATCAAGGAAAAGTGTCCGAACACACACTGTGCCTCTCTTTCTCTCTCTCCTCCCCCTCTCTTTTTCTGTCTGTATTTCTTTTTCCTTGTCTATCCCAGTCTTGCTCTTCCTTTTTTATTTTCCGTTTCTTTCCAATACCTGCAATAATCTGTCTGTCTGTCTGTCTGTCTGTCCTGTATTTCTCATCCATGTCTTTCTTTGTCTCTCCTTATCTCTGTCCATACCCCTTCCCCCTCTTTCCATCCCTTCTTCATCAGCAATGTGCTACCAGTGAGTAATTATAGTGTACAGTCTGAGAGCGCTTTCTCCTCTCTCTCTCTCTCTCTCTCTCTCTCTCTCTCTCTTTGTCATCGGGGAGGAGAAGGAGGCTGGAGGCGGGGTGTGATCTCTCGCTCTCTCTCTCTCTCTCCATCTCTCTCCCCAGATGGAGGGATGCAGGCTTCCTCCTCCGTGAAGAAGCTGCAGGAATAAACGGAAACGCCCAGAAGCAAGGTAAAAAAAAATGAATTGTTATTTAACTGATGCTCTTTAATGCTTTAATGAATTAATCTGTGTAAAATGATGATGATAATCTCATTAGTCCGGGGCGTGACCGTCTTTTGTCTGTGCTTCAGGATGAGCATTCGAGCTGTACAGGTGGAGCCGGAGGCTGATTAGCCTGTTCACACTGTACACTGATTAGATATTTATTTATAAACAATATTGTAAATATATATATAATATAACCATATGCATAGTTTGCATTAATATTAATAACATTTTCATTTTATACCCAGCCTGTAAAGCTAACAGACTGCACAGGAAGTCTGAGTTAATGTTAACTTAAATAATGTGTGTTAGTTAGGAATTTACCAAATATATATTATTTTTCTTATTATTACATTAACCTATAGTTGTCTGTATGCATATTAAATATTTGCAAACCTGCCATGTTCTTTTATACAGAATAGAAAGTAATGTTGAATTAATGGATCATTATAGATCATTAGCAATTTACACCGATATGCATATAACAATCAGCCTTTATAATAATATAAAGCACGCTGTACACAGTACATGATAAAATATTGTTTGTATTAGTAGACTTTTAATCACGTGCAGTAAAATATTTACGTGTAATTTCAATAATAACTCAGGGGAAAAAAGCATAGTAGTAGACAATATTGTAGTTGAATATTTGTTGGGGGATTTTTTTTGTTTGTTTTTTAATAAATATTCAAGAAATTATTCATTTAAGGAGTAATAATGGATATTCAGATTGGATATGTATAAATGTAATATTTTAATAAATGTACAGTATATAACAGACATCACCACAGATACATTAGCATTACATTACATTTTATTTCGTGATCTAATTTATCAATAACATAAATATTTTATCAGGCAGCATATGCAAAAATACACACATACACAATATAAATTTTATGTCAGAAGTAATATCGCTAGATAATGATAGGGACAACATTATCACAGGGTATGCTGTTTGGTAATATCTCAGTACAATGTCAAAATGCAATATGCACCCTGAGTTGTGATCCTAGTCATTATACAACATGTGGTGGAGTGAGACACATTGAAGAAATGTACAGTGAAGCTTTTTGCAAACATTTACTGTTCGGTAATAACTCAGATGTAATAATGCAATTTACTTAAGAAAAAAAAAAACTAATGTTTAGAATATATTTCATATAGTGTATTAATATTTAACTAAGTACTACGTAAATAGGCTGTCGCCTTGCGAGGTTCGATTCTCATGTTCTCCCCGTGCTTGGTGGGTTTCCTCTGAGTACTCCGGTTTCCTCCCACAGGCCAAAGACCTGCAGGTTAGGCCAATTGGTGTTAAAGCTGTTAAATATATATAGAACCAATAGACACAGGAAATAACTTTAACACAATTCCTTATATGGAAAGCTGCTACCTGTCCTGATTTCCCTGTCGCTATGGAAGATAATTACTCTCTCCTGTTGCTTGTTAACCCTAACTAGTTTGTCTGTTATACTCTTACACCTGCTTCCTCCCCTCTGAACCCCAGACATACTGCCCTAGATAGATAGATAGATAGATAGATAGATAGATAGAATTTTGGATTTTTCAGAAAAAGTTCACTAAAGGTTTTCCTATGAATGTAAAAGCGAAAGCCGGTTCTATTATAGTGGATTAGAGGTTAGCACTGTCGCTTTGCACCCCCAGGGCCCAAGTGGTCTGTGTGCATGGAGTTTGCATTTTCTCCCCGTGCTCGTTGGGTTTCCTCCGGGTTCTCCAGTTTCCTCCCACGGTTCAAACAAATGCAGATTATGCCAACTGGTGTTCCCAAATCGCCTGTAGTGTGTGAATGTTGACTGGAGGTCCTACCACGATAGTAAAAAACTGAAAATACAATGGTTCAACAGAAGCTTCTAGATGGATGGATGGTAATATTAAAAGCTAATCCAGCACATACCACCTAGTCTAGTGTGTGAGAACTAACTAAATGACCAGAAGCTAAAAAATAACCTTGATCTTGCAAAGCAAGTGTACAGAGTAAAAGCTAGTCTATGGTGAAATCTAATCTATCAAGAGTAAGCCAGCCTGCAAGTAATAATTAGCCTTGAGAGCGAAAACTATATACTATATACTATAGTAACTATAAACTAAACAAGAGAGTGAAAACTATAGCCAGTAAAAGCTAATATACTGAATAAAAGACAGCAGAAGCATATACTGTAGTGTAAAATCAAATGATTTACTGAATAAAGTATAGCTTAGCAAAGCTAGTGTGTAGGCTAGCCTAGAGAGTGAAAGCTAGCCTAGAGACTGCAAGCAAGCCAAAAGAATCAAAACTAGCCTAGCATGTGAAGGCTAGCCAGATAGTGAAAGGTAGTCTAGTGTGAGTTTGTTAAATCTAGGCAAGAGTGTGAAAGCAAGTCTAGAGAGTCTTGAGTGTTAAACCTAGCCTATAGTGTAAAAGCTAGCATAGACAGTAAATAATTAGCATAGTGTCTTAGTGTTAGCCTCTTGAGTATAAGCTAGTCTAGAAATCTAGTCTAATGTGCAAAAAACAGTTCTGGAGTGTTAAAAGGTAGTTGAGTGTGTTAAAGCTAGCCTATGATGTGAAAGCTAACCTAAAAAGTGAAAGCTAGCCTAGCGTGTAAATGCTAGCCTAGCATGTGATCACTGACTCAATGCCCAAAATCTTATCTAACCAATGACAGCTAATCTAGTGAGGAGAAATAATATATACTGTAGAGTAAAATCGTGAAAACAAGCCTAGCAAGTGATAGATAGTCTAGATAGAGAGTAAAAAGTTGTCTGGTGAGTGAAAGCTAGTCTACCTAGACAGTATGATATATGCTCAATGCCTGATTGTCATTCATACACTACAGGCAATTTGGAAACACCAATTAACCTAATCTACAAGTCTTTGCGAGGAAACCATAGTACCTGGAGGAAACCCAACGAGCACGGGGGGAACATGCAAACTTCATGCACACAGACCACGAGGTGGGAATCGAACCTGTACCCTGGAGGTGTGAGGCAACAGTGGGTAACCACTACGCCACCATGCAACCGAAAGCTACTCTAGAAAAACTCATTTACCAAATAAAAGAGCCTAGACTGTAAAAGCTAATCTAGTGTGGCCTAGCCTAGCACAGTGAAGCGAAACCTGAGACAGATATTAAAAAGAACTAAAACAAAGGGCATGATCACTTGTGCTAAGTCTTTACTTTGGTTACGGTTTCTGCTTTAATAACATAGTGGGTTTGTCTAATTAATTCAACTGGTGTTAGAACAGTTTTTTTTTTTTTTTAATGAAGTTTCTCTCTTTTTTCTATGAAATTGCTGATTTGTTTAATTTGTTGCAAAAATTGTTTATAACTTTAGCATAATTTAATACAAGTATTACGTATTCCATGCTGTGCCTGGGTGTTTTCTGATTATAGAAATGAATAGGCTGTGAACTTTCAGCCTGTCCATGTCTGAGCGTTTGCTGTTAGAGAAACGAGATCAGTGGCTCAGGAAGGATATTTGCATTTCTTATTTGTATACCAGGTGTTTAGTAGATGCTCACACTTAGAGAACGCAGAATTTGTTTTCTCAGGATTTACATCCCTGAAGTCCGGAAATGCAAAGCATTTTTCTTGTGTGCATGTGTGTGTGCATGTGTGTGTGTGTGTGTGTGTGTGTGTGGTGTGGGTGGATGGGTGTTGTGTAGGATACTGTCGTCCTGTTGGTGCTTAACAGAGCCAGCTGCTGTGAAATATAAATATCTTGGCTGAAACAGACTGGGATAATGTGTTCTCTGTGTAAGATTATATGATGAGGATTTGCTTGTGATGGAACCGTGATTAAAGACAATTCCAACATTCGGCTTACAAAAATGAATAAGGATATTTGTTTCTGTCCATTAGCATGCTGTGTTAATGTTTCCCCGTTGCTATTCTTGTGTTGCTAGCAGGCACAGCTAACAGTGGGAGCAGAACTTTTTCTGATGTTTATTGTTTATGATTTAGGGTGGCATGGTGGCGTAGTGGTTAGCGCTGTCACCTTGCACCTCCAGGGTCCGGCTTCGATTACCACCTCGGGTCTTTGTGCATGCCGTTGGCATGTTCTCCCTGTGCTTGGTGGGTTTCCTCTCACAGCCTAAAGACACGCAGGTTAGGTTAATTGGCATTTCCAAATTGTCTGTAGTGTGTGAATGAGCATGTGAGTGTCTGCGTCCAGGTTGTACCCTGCCTGTACAGGATAACCCGATGTCGACGATGAGGGAGTGTTTTAAAGTTAGATGTGATTTTCATTCTCCATTATCTGTAGTTCTACCAGAATTATCTGTTGCATGTTCTGAGCTTGTCACCACTTTTCTGTCTGGTGTGTGTACCAGGGACGCAGATGGCTCCATACATAAAAGAAACACACGCAAACGGCAGTTTCCCATCTACCAGTATCTGATTTGCCAGTTTTCAGGGAGGAAACCGAGCAGATATCCATCACTCAGTGATAAAAGTATGCTATCAATACCTGCTTTCATGCCAGTATTTATCAAATAAAATATGCACCAGGCCTTACCTCATATCTGTCAGTCAAGAGATAAGAGTTGGAATGTTCTGGAATGTTCTTTCCTGCTCACTCCTGAAGAGATCTCATTCACTCCAGGGCTTATTAAACTCTTTGGATATGCATGCAATATTTTCCTACAAACATTTTTTTTTTATTATTTAAAAAAAAAAGTGATTTACCTGGCGGTGAACCTGACCAGGATGAAGTATTACACAAGATTGAGGGTTGAATGATTTTAAATGCATCACATGAGCTTTCTTTCATCTATGAGCTACATATCAACCACCTGCTTCTGAGATTTTTTGTTGTTGTGACGAATGGCAAACTCAGGACAATTCCCCTCCAGGCCAGCAGATGTAGAAAGTGTTTAGATCTGTTTGAAATCCCATGGTTTTCCCTGATTTTCCTGTTGCTTGAGTTGGACATCACATTACGCTGATGTATGAACCCGGTTCCGATTGGCTGAGAGCGGTAGAGATGACGGCACATAAAGGAGTGCACTGACAGAGACAGTATCGGGTGTTAGTCAATAAAAGGGAACAGTCTAATGCACAACACATCTTAGGTTATAAGATATACTACAGTACAGTTACACTCTATCTGCAGGAACTGTGCATTATAACATGTGTGCTGATTGTATTTAGTGTACATAATCATTTTTTCTCATTTCCCCTCTGATCCCTTTGTCTGCATGTCTGTCCCACCGACTGTCTGTCTGTCTGTCTGTCTGTCTGGGGGAGGTTAATATGATAACATAAAATGAATTTGCAAAAGGGGGTATGACATTAAATACAACTATTAACAATTTAAAAGCACGCAATATCATTCTTTACTAAAATTCTCCCTGTGCTTGGTGGGTTTCCTCCGGGTACTCCGGTTTCCTCCCATAGTCGAAAGACATGCAGATTAGGCTAATTGGCGTTCGTAAATTGCCCATAGTGTGTGAATGAGAGTGTGAGTGTATGTGTGTGTGCCCTGTGATGGATTGGCACCCTGTCCAGGATGTACCCTGCCTCATCCCCTTAGTCTCCTGGGATCGGCTCCACCCCCCCACTACCCTGTATACTGGATAAAGCGCAATAGACGATGAGTGAGAGTGAATTGTTTGGGCCCTAAAGGGCTAAAACAATACAGGATGTGCTGTTATAATGAAATAAAATACTTCAAGGTGGTAACAGTATCTCAGCCTCATCGTCCTACACCACTGATAACTGCACATTTTTATATTTTACCTAAACTATACGGCGTAAAAGGTTTAGCTAAAATGCACAATTTACAAACTGCACCGAGGCCTCAGTGCATCCACACAGGAAATTATCTCCATTACACAGCCAGGTTCATGTGTGTCCACTAGCAAAATCGGTGTCATCAGTTTTCACAATGAATGACCTGTTTAATGTTTTCTATTTTGTTTTACTGCTAATTTCATTACTATAACTTCAGTCAGAGTTTATGTCTCATGCAGGTTGATCACAATATGCTGCCTCTATGCTTTCCACCTGCTCTGTCTCCATGCCTGAGTGAGTGTGTGTGTGTGTGTGTGTGTGTGTGTGTGTGTGTGTGTGTGTGTGTGTGTGTGTGTAGAGGGATGTACACTATTGGCTGGATTCTGTATTGTTATCGATCCTTTTTATTTTACTTGTGTTTGCACATTTCACACTCGTGTCCTGTATATGCTAGAAGTGTATAATCCCACTATTTAACACTGTTTTACATTAAATATACCTTTTCTCATAATCACATAATTTAATAGTTTGTATTGTATTCTACTGATAATATAATAAATAGACTGAGGCTTTTACAATTTTATATATATATTATGGCATGCTGTTTAGGAAAATATTCATGAGAGAACTTAATGAAAACTCTGAATATATTGAATGAAACGTGAGAATATTGAATGGATTCCGAATATATGGATTGAAAAATATATATATTGAATGAATTCTGAATATATGGATTGAAAACTGATATATTGAATGGAAAGTCTGAATATATTGAATGAAAAGTCTGAATATATTGAATGAAACATGACGTCATCGAAGCACAGCGCCATCTTTAGAAAGGACGAATGAGTCGGCGAGAAACTTGGTCGCTGCAGTTGTGAGAAATGAAGTGATGGTGAACACATTGATGAGTGCGTGTCCGGCCCAAAGTGGTGGCACAAGCCGCACTCAGTATCAGACGACGGATGAAGACATTTATTCGCTATTTCACCGCGGAAGACCGGTGTTATGCGCTAAAATGCCCCCCTGCCACAGATTGCCCACCCCTACATAATCTCCATCGAATATTATATTAGAACAGAAATTTATAGTTTATGATTTAGAAATTACAAATTAGACCAAATGGATTTGATTATAAAATAAGCATTATAAAAAAATTACATGTAGTATAGGGAAAAAATATTAATTATTATTTTTTATATACAAGATGTATTTTTGAATACATAAAAATCATTTCGTTAAATTTTTCATCAAAAATATTTATTTAGTGCAAGCATTTTTGTATTACATGACAAATCCCAGTAAAATAAATGTGCCACAAAATAAACATTCTATGAGAATTTGTATTCATGGTCTCGACACCTGTCACGTGCCAAGGGTTAATTATAATAGTTATATCATATTTGATAACAATAAACCTATGAATTTATGTTGTAATATAATATTTGATAGAGATTATGTAGGGGTGCAATCTGTGGCAGGGGGGCATTTTAGCGCATAACACCCGGTCTTCCGCGGTGAAATAGCGAATAAATGTCTTCATCCGTCGTCTGATACTGAGTGCGGCTTGTGCCACCACTTTGGGCCGGACACGCACTCATCAATGTGTTCACCATCTCGTCATTTCTCACAATTGCAGCAACCAAGTTTCTCGCCGACTCACTCATCCTTCCTAAAGATGGCGCTGTGTTTCGATGACGTCATGTTTCATTCAATATATCAGTTTTCATTCAATGTATTCAGACTTTCCATTCAATATATCAGTTTTCAATCCATATATTCAGAATTCATTCATTTTCAATATATCCATTCAATATCACGTTTCATTCAATATATTCAGAGTTTTCATTAAGTTCTCTCATGAATATTTTCCTAAACGGCATGCCATATATATATATATATATATATATATATATATATATATATATATATATACTCATATTACAATATCTGTTTATTATGAGGAAGAGAAGTTGATTTCCAAATCTTTTCTACTAGACATTTAGTGCACTACATAGGGTGAGACAGACATTGTTATTTGTAGATAATTATACAGCAAGATGTGCTAAAACCTCCAGAACTAAGAAAAGAGTCTGCTGCTGCTGTACTGGTTCTCTACCTGTATACATTCCACACCTGATGAGTAATTTTGCCTCCTTCTCTAGAATCACCTAGTTCTTTTTTAAAGTAAGCACAGTTGGAGGCAGGACCTTCAGTGGAATTGGTCATGATGATTTAGGGGCAACAACGGCTGCTTTATTGGTTACAGCGACACCGCGGCGGGAATGGCGGGCTAATCAGTCATGATGATGTTAATCAGGAACCGTTTGATTGGTTCCAGTGACCTCAGGAGGTGGGGACTGCTGGTGTAAATTGTTATGGTAATATCAGGGCTGGGAACAGTTGTTTGATTGGTTCGGGGACATCGGGGCAAGAATGGTCTCCTGCTGGTGGCATCTCTGTCAAATGGTGTTATTGTGCCAGCAGCCAAGAAGGATGATGCCCAGGAGGCATCTCACATGGAATGTTTCCAGGGTTCGGTAGTCCCCGGATGTCAGAGCCCAGGTGTCAGATGCATAGAGCATGATCGGGATGATGGTAGCATTGAAAACTCTCATTTTAGTCTTGAGGTTTAAATTTCGCCTTTTTCAGAGGCTGGCAAAGGCCGACTGGTCAGTACCAATTCTGGCCACGCCCAGTATCTATAGTATGTAAAGTATTTCATAAATAACACAAGGTAATGTTTAACACTTCAAACCTGAAGTAGTGTATATGCACATATCTCAGTCCAAGTTAAAAAAATAAAATAAATAAAAACATTTGAAATCCACATGAGTGAGAGAGAAACTGACAGGAAGATAATCAGTTATGCACCTTTTAATAATCTGTCTGTACGGTTTATTTAACCGAGAGCATGAATTAAGCAATTAAGCAATCTGTGCACTCAATTAAGCAATCTGTGCTCTCAGTTTATTAATCCCTCGATTGCTACTAGGTCGACCGAGCACAGTTGTAGTCCGCATCAACATGATGCGTACTTACTGTTCATTTATGTGGGCTAAAACTTCAGTCTGCATATCGTTATGTTCGTATTGGAATTCAGAACCTGAGATCTGTTTGTTTGTTGTGCCGATAAGAACAAGAAGCATAACTGGTTAAAATGGCGTTGAGAGAAGAAATCATTGGCTACAGTAACAGTAGAGGCATAAAAATGAGGTCTAATTGATTATGGCTGCTGTATGGACAAGAGATGCTGCTTGATTGATTACCGCAACACTGGGGGCAGAAACATCAATCTACATGGTCATGATGGTTTTAGACAGCAGAGAAGTGAAGTCCAATTGTACAGTATAATGTAGCAATGAAAACAGAGTCCTTGGGCGGATTGTTAAAGGTGGCATTGGGAATGGGAATGACTTGGTTACGTTAGTCTCGGTGACCCTGGGAGTGGATAGACCAAATGGTTATTTCAGTTCAGAGCGGGATTTGCTTTGAGAACATTGGCTTCATTGGTTTATTGTAGAGTGGGGATGAAATCTGCCATCTGATTGCTTGCAGGGAGAATCAAGTCATGCCAGGTCAAGAGTATCCTTATTCTCATCACAGCCATGTACTGTAGCATATGCAGGACACAGCGAGATGGATTAACATTCCTCCTGGACCCAAGGTGCAAGAAACATGTAGGACATTCACATAAAAAAAAAAATGCAGGGAGGGAAGGGTAACAGTTAGGTTGAGTACACAAAAGACGAGGTAGAGCACGGATACTTCTCCTACACGGGGGCGGGAACTGTGGTCCGGTTGGACTTTAATGGAAATGGAAAGGTCAGAAACTGGAATCTGACTGGCTACGGTGGGAGGATGGACAGAGTGAGATTGCGCGCAGGGACTGCGGTCCTGAATTGTATTGAGGTGGAGGTTCTTGTGTTTATTGATGTAATGATAACTGCTCCTGATGGTTATTTGTGTTTAATTACATCTAAGGTGACTGATCAATAGAAGTAAATCAGCTCGGCGGCCCTGAAGTCTCTGCATTCGGCATCTTATCTTCTCCGCCTCCGGGGTTAAGAAGAGCAGAAATGAAGATATAGGATATGACCAGGATGTTTCATACAAGGATGCTCAGACAACTAAATTCTGAATCTCTCTCTCTCTCTCTCTCTCTCTCTCTTTCCCTCTCTCTCAAACAAAACAATGGATCTGCCTCTATTAATAGTAGGATTAGTCAGCGATAAGATGAAACGCACGTCTTGTCGGCTGACTCAGATTTCTGAACATGACTCAGCGTTTAATACAAACAAGATGTTCGTGAATAATGGGATCAAATGTTTCTATCCTGGTGGGTGTGGTTTCTTCAAGCCTGACCCCGCCCCTATCCACAGAGCACGATGATTGCTTTAATAAGGATGAAAATGTTTCAAATCTCACCTAATTTTGGACCAACGTGCCTTACTGACTCACTTTTATGTCGCTTTTTTTCCCCCCATTATGCCAGAAGATTGACCTTTGCAGCCATTAGTCTCGGTGTAATGTGTATATCTCATCCACATTCCTGAGACAAATTCTCATACATTATTCATGGGTGTGTGTGTGTGTAACAGAGATAACGGAAACTGAGCACTGTTACTTAAAGATCTGTCCTTTAGATCGCTTCATAGCATCACAGTGAGCACAAATCTTTCTATTTTACAGCAGGTTGCAAGAAACATCATTGGATAAATTCGAATTTCGGATCTACATCTATAAACGATGGATAGACGGTATGGACAAAAGTTTGCAGACAACTTTCCATGATGGCTATATCTGTTTGTTGAACATTCCGTTCCAGATTTGGACATAATAAACTCCACTCACAATTTCAACGCAATAAAACTAAAACGCATCTGTATCTGGTACAGTAACTGAGTCCTTCTTTAGGTGTCAATCATATCATGTAAGGAGTAAAAGGGGAGGGGGGGAGGGGGGGGTCACGTCTTATCCAGTGTGGATGCAAGATTTAATTCCAATCAAGTCATTCAAATCAGGTGTGATCCATCACCTTTTTTTTTTAATGAATTAAATGGAATCATAGTACTTCAGCGGTGCCACGGTGGCTTAGTGGTTAGACCCGGGTTCGATTCCAGCCTCTGTGTGCATGGAGGTTGCATGTTCTCCCTGTGCTTAGTGGTTTTCCTCCGGGTACTCCGGTTTCCTCCCACAGTCCAAAGTCATGGCGATTAAGCAGATTAAGCTAATTGGCTTTCCCAATTGTCGTGCCTGTAGTGTGTGAGTGAGTAGTACATTAGCTGGAGACTCATTCCATGAATGTCTTGAAGATCTTGGGCTGTTTTTGGAATCATGAAGTGGGCAAGGAAAAAAAAAAAAAACCCTGAGATGACAATACGAAGAGGAAGAACTGCCTGCATCTGCTGAGTCCAAGACCATCTTCTTGGTCAAGTGGCACCATCTCCAGTCAGCACACGTACGTATCTCAAGCAGGGCACACGGGACCTCCATGAGACGAGATCTCCAACCAGGAGCGGGGCACCAGGATCCAGGATGTGTCAGGTCCAGAGGGAGGGAAGAGAGGGTCTGGATCACTGGCAGAGAGAGAAAGAGAGAGCGAGAGAACAATTAGTTAGATATCATAACAGTCACATAATGTATAAGGTCAATGTATATTTTGTGCAGAGGGCAAACAGGGATCTGTGGTATAGACTGATAGAATGGACTGATGGATGAAAGGAATTCTTCGATCTGCTCTTTTGCTGGCATTTGTAAGGAATCTTGTATGACATGCATACTGTGCAGCACAGAAATGTCATGTCATATCACCACCCCTGCTATGACTCCTGCTCAGTCGTACCTTATTTATGGAGAACCTGCTGTTTTACACTGAGATCCAGTGCTAAGCTGTAAGAGAAATCTTTATATGAACCTGAAATCAAAGTCTTCTTTCATCAACATCGAAACAGAATGTTCAGTCTGCAGCATTCAGATGCACACACATGCCACTTCTAACACGGTGAAAATAAGGAATGAAGCCAGATGGTTTTAGCAGAAGTTTTATAAAACGCTTTCAGAGACACAGAGCAGCTTTTTAAAGCTCAGTGTGGACACGTGGACGGTTCACAGAGGACTTTGTGGTGCGGCCCAGCCTGTTTTTGGAATCATGAAGTGGCAGAGTGTGTGTGTGTGTGTGTGTGTGTGTGTGTGCGTGTCCACAAACCTCAGGCTTTTCTTCCAAAATCCTTCAAGCCTTCCCACTCACAAGAGGTTTGCACTCACACACACACACACACACACACACACACACGCACACTACCAGACCTTGTGCCTCTCTTATGCTAGTGTGTTGCTGTGTAAAGTTTAACCTTGATGCTAATTAGCACAACATACCAAACTAAATGACAGTTTTGGCTGAAGCACAGCATTTTTGCCGTGACATTCTGAAGGTTTTTCGTTTTTTTGGGTTCATGTGGAAAGCATGGCGTGGACGTTAGTAAAGGACGTGGAGACTCTGTTTCTCCGTAGCTGCCATTTCCTTCTGAACATTTTGCTCTGGCTGATGAGAAAATGCTACGTCCGGACGATGATGTCGTGCTTGCACACTTGCTCTTACCTGCATCAGGTGTATCAGGTACAGACAGTGTTTTTAACATGATAAAAATGAATGGGAGCGTAACATGTAAAGAATATTTACTATATAGTTTCGTGACTTATACTGTAGATGTAAGCATTTACACAGTAGGTCATCTTAATAGAGCATTTCAGCTGAGTGTTCCAATTGTATTCTAAATATTCTCAATTAGTCAACATTCGATATCAGAAGTTTAGTTCTTAATTATGAACCAGAGCTATAAGGCTACACTGCAAAAGATGACATCTAAGGAAGGGGGAATATTCTAGCAAAAACCTATCAATAATTTCTTAAAATAATTTTACAACTAAATATAAGATTATTACGTACAAGATTAGATATAAATATAAGATTATTAACTATGAAATATGAAATTATTAATCTTATTTCTCATCAAATGTTACTAAAATTCTAAGCAAAAAATTTGGAATGGAACAAGAAACTTTAAAAAAAATTATTTTAGAAAATTTAATGAGAAATTAGCATTGTTGTCTGATATTTGTTTTGTTCCAATCACATTTTAAAAAATGATAGATGAATTTAACAATAATAAATATATATTTTACATGCTAAGATATAACTTTGTTGCAGTGTAACTAACAAGGAAGTAGAAGTCATACATGCCAGTTTAGCCACTTTTGTGGTTTCTTTTGTGACACACTATGACACACTGAATAAAAATGGACAAAATGATCTAACATGCTAGAAAGAACAAAAAACAACCTTAAAGGCAAACACTTTCTATCTCCATATAAACAGGACGTCCTCTCTAAAAAACATAAGAATCTCTATAATGAATGTGCAGTTTCATTAAATTCTGTCCGAACACGTTTGCATGATGTTATGACAAAATCTGTCTGGACAGACATACAGACAGAAATTTTTCAGGTCCTCCAATGTATGAAACGTAAAGATATCATTGAAAGAGCGAGTTCTGACCAATGTATATACAAAACCGTTCTTTTATGTTTATACATAAGCGTTGATCGGTTTTCTGTGAGGAAATGTTTTATTGACATTTATGGAAGATGGAAGGAGTCTCCAGTATCAGTGAGTTAATACAGTCAGATATGTTGTGAAAAAGGGATACACTGTCATGACTGTGGAACTAGGAGGCGGACACAAATGGAGGGAGAACAATATCTTTACAGACTTAATGTCCAAAACAAAGTAGCAAAATAACAAAAAAAAAACACTAAAGAACTCCCCAGCCGGGTCTGCAGGCGGTTTGGCACTGTCACAAAAACAAAGGAAAAGGAAAAGAATCACTCATTGAAAACGAGAACAGAAAGAAGGCTGAGAACCTTTCAGCCTTGACCTTGACCTTGTTCTTCTTGAACAGAAAATAACACCTTCCCTGCAGACACTGCTCAGTCAAAAACAAACACAGACAAATAACGTGGGAGACAATGATGACATGTAGCATGCACAGCGGTGAGCGAACAATGTGCTACGGGTTCGACTGGTTTAAATAGTGAGACACATTGGGGAGACACAGATGATTTTAATTTAGTGGTAAAGTGAAACATATTCATACGTAGACACACTAGGGGAAGACAAAGCGGCGACAGTAATCCAGAGAACCAGATCTTATTCCCCGGGACTGAGGTGGCACAGGTATGACAGTACCCCCAACCCCATCCCCCCCCACCCCACCCTCGGCAGTTGGCCGTACTCGGTGGAATTCCGTGATGACTTCACGGCTCAATATGTCTCAGGCCGGGACCCAACTCCGCTCCTCCAGACCGTACCCCTCCCAGTCCACTAGATATTGGAGAGACCCCCCTCTTCTCCGTGAGTCCAGAAGTTTTTTTACTCTGAATGCGGACGGTGCCCTCTATTTCCACAGCCCCAGGTAGCAAAGACTCTGCCGCTCCTTCATCTAGTGGCCCCCGGATCACTGGCCTGAGAAGGGAGGCATGTAAGACAGGGTTAACACGGATATGATTAGGGAGCTTTAATTTATATGAAACAGGATTTATTTGCAAGAGAATGGAGAAGGGATCAATATATTTGGGGGTAAACTTACGACAAGGGAGGTTGAGGTGAAGGTCACGTGTCAAGAGCTTTCCCCGATCGCCTACCTGGAGCGGAGGACTTTCCCTTCGCCGACTGTCGGCAATCTTTTTAAATCGCCGAACTGCATGGGAGATTTGCGCATGCACATCCTTCCATACCCTCTCCGCTCTCTTAAACCACTGATCCACCATGGGTACATCGGTGGGAGTGGCATCCCAGGGACAGAGCAGTGGCTGATGCCCAAGCACACACTGAAACGTCGTTAGACCGGTTGTGCAGTGGCACAACAAGTTTTGCGCATATTCCGCCCAGATTAAGCAGTCTGCCCATTCATTTAGTCGACTGCTGCAGTATGCTCGGAGGTATCTACCGAGTTCTTGGACAGTCCGTTCTGCCTGCCCATTAGACTCGGGATGATAGCAAGATGTTAGGCTACCAGTGGTCCCCAACTTCTGAAAGAAAGCCTTCCAGACTCTGGCAATAAATAGGGGACCACGATCAGAAACAATATCCTCCGGGATACCGTAACAGTGAAACACTGTTTTGTCGCACAAATTGCACAAGACAAAACCACTGTTTTCTGTTTGAGAAGTTTATATGTGCGCGCTACGCCGGGGTATCCCACTGATAAACTGGAATGCGCCTCTATTGTCGCTCGCTCGCAAAGTGACTCCGGGACATATGTTCATTCCGGAGGACAGTCACTAGGCACGGGATCGGACCGCGCGCAGTGAGATATCTTGGACTCGATGTCCCACACGATCGGAGCCACTACGAGTGACGAGGGCAAGATGGGCTCCGGGTTAATAATTTGTTCTGGTGCTGGATAATAATGGGACAAAGCATCTGCTTTCTGATTTTTCGAGCCAGGGCGATGGGTGATGCAGAATGGGAAACGCGTGAAAAACTGTGCCCAACGGGCTTGACGAGGGTTTAATCTTTTGGCTTGTTGGATGTACTCCAGATTCCGGTGATCTGTTAGTTCTGTGATTAGATGTATAGCTTCCTCCAGCCACTGCTCTAACGCCGCTTTTACTGCTAGCAGTTCTCGAATTACCGATATCATAGTTTCGTTCGGCAGGTGTAAGTTTTCAAGAGAAGAAAGCGCAAGGGTGGCGTTGTGACAGCACGGCTCCTATACCTACCTCCGACGCATCAACCTCAACGATAAAGGGCTTTTCCGGATCGGCCAGTTTTAATATAGGCGCGGTGATAAATGCTAAATTGATAAATGATAAATTCCTTTAATCGTTTCGATTTTCCTTTCAAGAGTGACATGAGCAGTGCTGCCACACTACTGAAGCCTCGGATGAAACGCCAATAGAAATTGGCGAACCCAAGAAAACTCTGTAGCGACTTAGGTTCCGGCCATTGGTGCGCCACCGCGACCTTGGTCGCCTCCATTTCGACCCCCTGTGGCCCTATGCGATAGCCGAGGAATGCAATCTCCCGCTTGTGGAATACGCATTTCTCTGCCTTTGCGTAGAGCCCGTGTTTGCGCAGACGATGAAGGACGGCGGATACATGATGGACGTGCTCGGAATATGACCGCGAGTATACTAGGAATGAAACGGTTAAACATATCCCGGAACACGTCACTCATGAACCCCTGAAACACCGCAGGTGCGTTTACCAGTCCATAAGCTGTCACGTTATATTGGTAATGTCCTGACATCGTGCTAAATGCAGTCTTCCATTCATCTCCTCTACGCACACAAACGAGATTATATGCGATGCGGAGGTCGAGTTTAGTAATCAATACAGGGTCGTAAACCTTTCTTCTCTATGAAAAAGAAACCTGCCGAAGCCTGAAGACGTGGACCTGCTGATGAGCCCCTGCTGGAGAGCCTCACTCACGTATTCCTCCATGGCCCGGGTTTCCTCCATGGAAACAATGGATAAATGCGCGAGCTTGACGGTGTTTTCCCCATCAAGAGCTCTATCGCGCAGTCCCAAGGGCGGTGAGGGGGAAGTCATGCGGCTGCCCTGATGCTAAATACATCCTTGAAATTTGCGTACTCGGATGGTACCTTAAGGGATACTTGTGCACTAGGACTCTCAATATTAGTCGTTTGGACCGTCAATGCCGACGGCTTACATAATTTAGTGCACAGGAAATTATGTGCAAGTTCGCCCAAACACAGGTGTGACATACATGGGAAAGCCTTAAGGATTTAATATTTTTTGTGGTTGTGTATATTAACATGATGAGTTGTTTTTGTGTCTTAAGACACAAAACTCCTAAAACAGCAATTGTAAAAAATGATAAAAACATGGCAGCTTAGTATTTGCCTCGCACCTCCAGGGTTGGGGGGAATCTTGCCTCCACTCTGTGTGTGTTCTCCTTATGTTTGGTAGAAAATGTCATTTTCTCACATGCTTACATGTAGGGAAGAATATAGTTACATACTCTATAATATTTTCTCGCTCCTATAGACACTATCTCAGATGCATGGACACATACTGTATATGCATGGACACTTTTCTCACATGCATGGACATTGCATTTTCTACAATCTAAGGGAGCCTATAAGGTATCTCAATCACATTTTTAGACACCGAGAGGGCAATACCTTAACTTGCATTGAATATGGCAGGTTTGCACCCTTTTTCCATTTGGGTTTAAACATGGTCTATGAACCCTGAATATATTATATCATTGAAATGCTCCA
Source organism: Clarias magur (assembly GCA_013621035.1). Classification (NCBI taxonomy): domain Eukaryota; kingdom Metazoa; phylum Chordata; class Actinopteri; order Siluriformes; family Clariidae; genus Clarias; species Clarias magur. Next base: position 408,136 of record QNUK01000434.1, on the reverse strand, counting down.
TCGCCTTATTGGAAGCTTTCTTTTTTTTCCCAACAGATGACAGAAGGACGTATGTGCCAAGTTCAGCTTCTGGACAACAGAAAACTGGAGCTGCTGGTTCAGGTGGGATTTAACTCTGTACATTAAAACAATCCACTAAACTGGTACACTAAAAGAAACAGTAACTCTAAGTTAGAAGTCTACTGACAAGTGTAAATATACTATTTAATAGTCATTTTTAAGACCGAAACAATGAACCACATAATTAAACAAGTGCACTCACAGAGGCTTATTTAGAGATTTAATGGAGAAGAAAAACATTTTTTAACAGTATTTCACAATGTTTCACAATGTCTTGAAATGTAGCCCCGCCCACCAGCACATCAGTAGGGGTCCATCATGATTTAGGACAATCGGGATAATTGTTAATAGTTACAGTAACATCTGTAACTGAAATGATGCAAAAAACGAATGCTGAGACTTACAGAAGACGTTTTTGTTTCTCCGTAGCCGAAGTTGTTGTCCCGCGAACTTCTGGATTTAGTGTCATCTCACTTCAACCTGAAAGAGAAAGAGTACTTCGGGTTCACGTTCATTGATGACACGTAAGCAACCACTGAAACATACCTACAAATCATAAAAAAAACTGTGTTTCAGAAAGATGAGCTATAAAGACGCAATTACTTTTAAGTAGTGATAGCAGAAACCAAACCTGGAACTAAACCAAAGACCTTTGCTATGATGAAACAACCTACAACCCACCAGTCAGATTTCCCACACACCTTTGCTTTTCTCATAGTGGTCAGTGTAGATGGCTGCAGTTGGACCGCAGAGTATTGGAGCATGACTTTTCCAAGAAGACTGGACCCATCGCCCTCAACTTCCTGGTTCGGTCTGTACTAATTACCTTATTTATTACTGATCAAACATTATATCAGTGTTGCTATTGGTATTAAATTCTGGATTCTGATTGGTCAGAAAGTGTTGGTAAGTTTTTTTTTTTTTTTTTTTTTATAGGCGCAGGTCTGATCATTCTAGTAAGTTAACTTTTCTATAGCATCTAAATTTTATAGGGGCGGCATTTACAGCATTCTAGTTAGTTATCTTTTCCATAGCTACAGTTCAAATACAGAAACTTGAACAGTGGATACTGAAGAGATTTTAAAACCCAGGGTATAAATGAAAGACTTGGAAATGTGCTGTTAGCGTAAAATAATCAATATTCTATAGCATACACCCTGGACAGGGTGGACACACTCACTCACACACTACAGGCACAACAATTGGGAACGCCAGTTAGCTTAATCTGCTTAATCGCCACGTCTTTGGTGTGTGGGAGGAAACCGGAGTACCCGGTGGAACTAAGCACGGGGAGAACATGCAAACTCGATGTACAGTACAGACCAAAAGTTTGGACACACCTTCTCATTCAGCGAGTTTTCTTTCTTGTGTTCTTTAGCCCAAACGCGTCTCTTCTGCTTGTTGCCTGTCCTTAGCAGTGGTTTCCTAGCAGATCTTCTAGCATGAAGGCCTGATTCACACAGTCTCCTCTTAACAGTTGTTCTAGAGACGTGTCTGCTGCTAGAACTCTGTGTGCCATTGACCTGCTCTCTGATCTGAGCTGCTGTTAACCTGCGATTTCTGAGGCTGGTGACTCGGATGAACTTCTCCTCCGCAGCAGAGGCGACTCTCGGTCTTCCTTTCCTGGGACGGTCATGTCGCATGTCAGCCAGTTTCTTTGTAGCGCTTGATGCTTTTTGTGACTGCACTTGGGGACACTTTCAAAGTTTTCCCGATTTTTCAGACTGACTGACCTTCATTTCTTAAAGTAATGATGGCCGCTCGTTTTTCTTTACTTAGCTGCTTTTTTTGCGCTAATACAAATTCAAACTCTTTGAATGAGAAGGTGTGTCCAAACTTTTGGTCTGAAGTGTATAACTATAATAAGCATTGTCGCAAAGCAGTTTTACACAATAAAAATAATTATTTAAAACTGTATGAAATGTGAATGTGTATAAATCAAAATGGTCAGATTGTCCCTGATGAGCAAGCCGAAGACAACAGTGCCAAGGAAAAACCCCCTGAGATGGCACTAGGAAGAAACCTTGAGAGGAACCACACTCAACAGGGAACCCATCCTCATCTGAAACAGAAAGCAGGAATTGATCTGCATTCACACTGTGTGTTGGGTGGCAGGCAGTTCAGTATAACAGTTGATGTTAATTGATGTTAATATGGAGTCCAGGTAGATATTGGAGCCTCAGGTAGACTTGTAGGAAATTCCAATTCCTGAACTATCGAGCGACTGCAGCCAAGTCAAGTCCTCGGAGAAACAGCTGTCAACATCAGCCGAGGCGAGAACCGTCTTCATAGTCCCCAGTCACCACACGCATCCCAAAGAGACACACGGGGCATCCATGTGGCGAGATCTCCAACCAGGAGCGGAGCACCAGAGGGCAGAGGGGGTCTGGATCACTGGCAGCTCAGGAACGACATGTGTAGCTTAGGTATAACAGTTAGGTATGGTCAGTCACATAATATATAAGGTGAATGTATATTTAGTGCAGAGTGTAAGCAGATACTCCGGCAGGACTAATTATGACAGCATACAGTAAATAAAAGGGAGAGCCAGAAGGAAACACAGACATGAGGGCTCCGTCAGAGGTAACGCAACCAATCACCTCACCGTCAACAAACCTGAGTGATCAATGAGAGTGGGGAGGACAGCATCTAAACATACCAGTTCACCAGAATACTCTACGTCCATGAGTCCCCCAGATCTGCACCTTTACCTAAGGCTAATCTATTTACAAAAATGCTGCGCTAAATAAATAAGTTTTTAGCCTAGACTTAAACACTGAGACTGTGTCTGAGTCCCGAACACTATTTGGAAGACTATTCCATAACTTTGGGGCTTTGTAAGAAAAAGCTCCGCCCCCTCCTGTAGTTTTCATAATACGCGGTACGGACAAGCAGCCTGCATCCTTTGATCGAAGTAGGCGTGGCGGATCGTAAGACACTAGCAGTTCACTCAGCTACAGCGGCGCGAGTCCATTTAATGCTTTATACGTCAGAAGTAGTATTTTAAAATCAATGCGAAATTTCACAGGGAGCCGATGCAGTGTAGATAAGATAGGGGTGATTACAGTTGTAGTGTCTGTCAATTATAAGATTTTATGTAATAAACAATAATACAATTGGCTTTCAAGTCAAACCAAGACCGTGATAAATTTTCTGGTGAATGAGGGCTTAAAACCTGCGATGGATTGACACCCTGTCCAGGGTGTACGCACGCTTGTGCCCTAAGCTTCCTGGGATACAGGATAAAGCGGTATAGAATATGAGTGAGTGAGTGAAGGCTTACAACACAATAAAAAGCACAGTACGGTGATAAGACCCAGTCCCGGTCCCGGTCAAGGTGTCTCGGAGCCTTTTGCAGTCATTTCCCATGAACATTCAGCAAGCGGAACACCTGATCCTTGAAATCCGACAGCTAACTTGTCGCCAACTTGCAGAAGAGACGCATCCGTCTGTGCGAACTGTACGGACAATCATTCACAGACACCACTTGCACATTGCAGGAACTCAGATAGGAGTTATTGCCACATTCCCTCGTACAGTCCTGACCTCGCCAGTCCAAGACGTTTCCGTGTTTGTGCCATTAAAGGAGTTCCCGGAAGGCCAGCATTTCAGACATTTCAAGCAGGCAGTCCAATCAGGACTCTGGCTTACTGCGAAAACTTTCTACCTTGATGGTATTCAAGCACTAGTTTTTACTTTCAGAACTGTGTTCTGTTATTTTGCACGAGTCCCAGTTTGACTTGAACACTCCTCATACAGTCCATTATATGTGTAGTATGTTTACAAATATTTATAAATGTTGAGAAATGTCTGCAAAATAAGTTATAATGTTTCAAAGCACTGACACCGGAGACTCATTCCATGGATATTCAAGAAACATACCATTTCAGAGCACCATTATCAATTACGATTATGCTTTCATGCTGTTCTAGAAAACTAATTGACACCTCCTGAGCAATCAGAATCAAGTAATCCACTGTGCTTTAATGTAAGAAAAAATGTTAAGCCCTATGTTTTAAATAATAGAATTTAATAATGAACTACGGTGTAAAAAGCTCCTGTGAGCACAATCAGAGTTTCTGGGCCGTCATCACTGATGAATAATCGGACATTTGGAAAATTCCGCTACTCTTCAAAAGTCCACTCGATGATCGTGTTTCTGAAAGCGCTGACCTCAGCGCGCCTCTCCTCACCTCGTTATTGCTTTTTAATGAAATGTGAACGTGCCATTTTCTGCCTCACAGGTTTTACATCGAGACCATTTCCCTGCTGAAAGAGCACACGACGGTCGAGCTGTTCTTCCTCAACGCTAAGGCCGGCATCTATAACGTATGTTCCTAAAACTCTTCCCAAACATCTGCAGTTTATCAATTACTCAAAAAGCAGGTTTTTTTTTTTCTTTTTTTTTGCAGGCATGGTTTCTGTGTGAATCTGTTTTACGTCAGCTGCGGAAATGTATGCAATATTTATAGCGTGATATTTTTACTGAAATCAGGGTGGACACAGTCTGCCTGAGGGGCAAGGGAGCAACAAAAGAGCACTCAAGAAAAGGATCTGAATAAACAGAGGCATCTGGATGGCATTAACCTCTTTTTATTCCGCAATATAGGAAGCCCAAAGGGGCACATTTCCTCATATTTCTAATGTACTAATGTACTCATTTTCTCACATTTAAGGAAGCCTACAGGGCACTCCATCACATCTTCTAGCATCTACATGGCACTTCGTCTCACTTTCCCGCATGCATGGGTGTGTTTAGGATACTTCATCATATTTTCTAATGCACAGAGGGTCATTTTCTTACACATTCACTTGTAGAAGTGGCTATAGGGCACGTTTTGGCTATAGGGCACGTTTTGGCTATAGGGCACTTTTTCATATTTTCTAGCGCCTAGATGCTACTTCATCATATTTTCACACAATTGCATGTAGGGGAGCCAAAAGGGCACTCCATCACACTCCATCACCTATATGGCATTTCATCTTACTTTCTGCCATATAAGAATGATGCATGGATAATTTATTACATGTTGTGGAGCATAGAAGGGTGCACCATCTTATTTTCTTACATGCTCACACTATAGGGCACTTTTTCGCATTTTCTAGCACCTAGAGGGCACTTCATCATATCTAGTCATATGGTTTCATGTAGAAAAACCTTAAGGACACTCCATCACATTTTCTAACACCTATAGGGCACTTCATTTGAATTTCTCACATGTACAGTAGGAGAGCATATAGGACACCTAGAGAGTAGCATTTTTCTAGCGCCTATGGGGCACTTCCTCTCATTTTCCTACAAGTACCACTCCATCACTTTTTCTAGCACCTATAGAAAAATCCCATTTTCTTACATGTATGGGTACTGTACCTATAGAGTACTCCCGAAGATTTCCTAGCATTTATTGAACACAATCTCATATTTCTTATATGTCAAAATATAGGAAATCCTTTAGGGCACTCCATCACATTTCTATTATGATTTACAATAGAGTGCTTGCATCTTGTTTTCTCACATCTATCGGTAGCACGGTGATCTCCTCTTATGGCACCTCATTATGTTTCTTAAAAAATAAGGAAAACCTATAGGACACTGCTTTATGTGTTGAGGTACTCCATTTCATTTTCTCACAAGTAGGGGAGACTATATATATATATATGGAGATATATATATATATATATATATATATATATATATATAGAGCATGCCGTTTAGGAAAATATTCTTGAGAGAACTTAATGAAAACTCTGAATATATTGAATGAAACGTGAGAATATTGAATGGATTCCGAATATATTGATTGAAAAATATATATATTAAATGAATTCTGAATATATGGATTGAAACTCTATATATATTGAATGAAGATTCTGAATATATTGAATGAACTGTGAGAATATTGAATGGATTCCGAATCTATTGATTGAAAAATATATATATTGAATGAATTCTGAATATATGGATTGAAACTGATATATTGAATGAAAAGTCTGAATATATTGAATGAAAAGTCTGAATATATGGAATGAAAAGTCTGAATATATTGAATGAAAAAGTCTGGAAAGTTGAATATATTGAATGAAACATGACGTCATGAGCGCCATCTTTTAGAAGTGGTTGCTGCAATTGTGAGAAATGAAGAAGAACACATTGATGAGTGTGTCCGGAAAGCACTCAGTATCAGACTACGGATGAAGAAATATTCGCTATTTCACCGGAAGACCGTGCGCTAAAATGCCCCCTGCCACAGATTGCACCCCTATTTAATCTCCTCGAATATTATATTAGAACAGAAATTTCTAGGTTTATGATTTAGAAATTACAAATTAGACCAAATGGATTTGATTATAAAATAAGCATTACAAAAAATTACATGTAGTATAGGGAAAAATATAAATTATTATTTTTTATATACAAGATGTATTTTTGATATTGCTTATTTAATAATGAAAATCATTTAAATTTTTCATCATAAATATTTATTTATGCAAGCATTTTTGTATTACATGACAAATCCCTGTAAAATAAATGTGCCACAAAATAAACATTATATGAGAATTTTATGGTCTCGACACCTGTCACGTGCCAAGGGTTAATTATAATAGTTATATCATATTTGATAACAATAAACCTATGAATTTATGTTGTAATATAATATTTGATAGAGATTATGTAGGGGGAATCTGTGGCAGGGGGCATTTTAGCATAACACCGGTCTTCGCGGTGAAATAGCGAATACATTTCTTCATCCGTAGTCTGATACTGAGTGCGGCTTGTGCACCACTTTGGGCCGGACACGCACTCATCAATGTGTTCACCATCTCTTTTCACAATTGCAGCAACCAAGTTTCTCACGACTCATCCTTTCTAAAGATGGCGTGTTTCGATGACGCCATGATTCAATATATTAATTCCATATATTCAGACTTTTCATTCAATATATATCAGTTTCAATCAATATATTCGGAATCCATTCAATATTCTCACAGTTCATTCAATATATTCAGAATCTTCATTCAATATATATAGAGTTTCAGTCCATATATTCGAATCCATTCAATATTCTCACGTTCATTCAATATATTCAGAGTTTTCATTAAGTTCTCTCAAGAATATTTTCCTAAACGGCATGCCATAATATATATATATATATTATATATATCATTCCGCTACCCTACAGAGCACTGTCACTGTAACTGAAATAATTATGAAAACAAAAATAAAATGGTATAATTTTGTAAGCAAAAGCTCTATTTAGTATGTAACGTATAGATTCGTTTTCATCTAAGAGGTGCACCTGCTGAGAATAACAATGATGATGATGATCATCATGATGCAACGTCTTGGTGTCTGAAACGCATCGTGTTTAAACCCACAGGGTGACATTGAGGTGGAGAGTGAACTGGTTTTTAAATTGGCTGCTCACGCTCTGCAGGTACGAAAAAAACACAGACTCGTTTGCTTTCTCCAGCCTTTTCCATTAGCGCTGAATAAAAACAACATTTTTAATTTCACAGGAAGCTAAAGGAGATTACACAAGGTAAGAAAAATAATCCAGCATTTAGTTTCCTCTTATTGCTTGTTCTGCTGTTTCAGTGGCTTACTGTTGATTACGTTCACTATTATCATGTGATTCCAGTGATGAGGCCACCCGAGAGGATTTAAAGAAACTCCCAACTGTGCCGACGAAAGTGCTGAAGGAGCACCCGTCTCTGGCGTACTGGTATGAAGACAGCATCGCAGCCCATAATCCTGTAATGACGTTCACCATTACATCAAATAAAGAAAGAAAGAAACTACGGAGCCTGCACTCGTAATGCTCCTGAACGCAGTTTCATCCGTCACCTATAAATTAAAAAGCAGCCCATTTATTATACGTGTGCGCTCACTACACGGGCTGTATAAATGATGGATCTATAAAACACTTTGCTCCTGATATTCTATTCGTTCTGTGATTAAAGTATTGGCTCCCTTACCTTCACTAGTCTGTTTATACTGTCAGCTACTTTATTTGTACTTTGAGTTTGTGGGTAATCATCGCTACTGAACCAAGATGAAAGTATTGGCACCCCAATGGCTTCCAATGCTGTCTTGTACTGTAGTGTGATCTAGTATCGTCGGACAAAGTCTGCACACCTTAAGTATTGGCGCCCTGTTTTCTGTCTGAGAAAACAAAGTTTGCACCTGAGATTCACTGATTTTTAAACTATTGGCCCCCCCCCCCCCCCCTTTTTTTTTCAAAGATATGTTTGGTCCTATTTGCACTTTGTCCGAGTTTGCACCTGATATCCTCCTTATTCTTTAAGTAGCACACTTGCCGCCATTGTTATAGGGCATCACCTTGCTATATCTAAGCATCTGTCCAATTTTAGACCGGAACCGACAAACATAAAAACAAACAATTTAAAAAGAAAGAAAGAAAGAAAGAAAGAAAGAAAGAAAGAGAAAACCTTCTTAGAATAGATACAGATTTGTCCAAGGAAAATCATATTATTTATGTGATGAATAATGATGTTTTATTCGTAACATATCCATTTCTAAAATCTTAATAACAGTACTGTTCCAACATTGTAGGTACTCCATTTATTCCAGAGTTACATGTTCAAGAGTTACTTTAAATTGTAAAAAATATTATATACGATATGTAACTTGTTGTCATTCTCTCTATCAATTATAATCTTTTATAATTTGTATAATAATAATATTAATAACAATTATTATTATTAGCAGTATTATTATTATTATTATTAGCAGTATTATTTTTTATTATTATTTATTATCACTAGTATTCTTATCTATTTTATTATTTATTATTATTATTTATTTTATTGTTGTTGTTGTTATTAATAATAATAATAATAATAATAATAGTATTAATTATTATATTATTATTATTAATATTAATATTATACAATGGTACTGTGTTCTGCTTCTCATGTTACCTTTATAAATAAATAAATAAAAATCTTCAGTTTCTATTGCTTGTCCTGTAGCAGCATGATGATGTACTGGTTGGCAGTTTATATATTGTTTAGCCACAGCCTTAAGGTAGATCTCGGAAATCTCTGTCTTGGTGAGTGAAGATGAATAAAAGAATGTTTCTGCTGACGTACTTCAGAAGAAAGGTGTGTGTTTGCATGTCAGAGAGAGAGGGAAAGGAGGGAAGCATTTCTTTGCAGTCTGAGTACACCTGTCTGTTGGTAATCTGTCCTAATGTCTGTGTCTCTGTGCAGTGAAGAGAGAGTGATTGAGCAGTATAAGCTGCTGAAGGGTGTGTCGAGAGGACAGGCCATCGTAAAGTAAGCTCACACACACACACACACACACACGCACGCACACACACACACACACACACACACACACACACACACACAGTGATATTAAAGGAGTAACACTAGTGTCTTGAATTGTGTGCTTTTATCACTTAACGCTCCTGGAATTTAGCCTTGTGTACAAAATCATAAGTAAACTGTAACTTTTGAAGAAAATGTGTTCCAGAGAGAGCTGAGAGCACGTTCAGGGAGAGCTGTTTACTGTATGGATTGAATTTAAAATCCTTATCTCGGTGAATTTGCTACAGAGATAACCCAAAACAGAGTGTGTTTTCTCCGTAGTTAAATGAGTAAAGACACACTTGTTGGTGATGCACTGAGACTCTCGGATGCTGTGTGTTACAGGTATTTAACGCTGGTCGAGTCGCTGCCTACATACGGAGTCCACTATTATGAAGTGAAGGTAATAAGCAAAATGGGATGTCTTTATGAAACTGATGTGAAAAACTATTAGGATGCTGAATTACTGTATACAATATATACTAAACTAAGTTGGTGGAAGACGCCACTTTGTGGGAGATGCCATGTCCAGGTATATTCCAAGGTATTCGCTAGATGGTGCCACCAATCTATCTGTTAACTCCCTCCAAATGGACTTGGTTGGGTAAGAGGTTTGTCTCTAGGAAACAGTGGAAATTACAGGTGAAAGTGTAAGCAATTGCGCAGATCTTTGCAGTGTTTTAGTTTGAAGATGTTTCTAACAAGCCCTGCTAAGGTTTATGTTTGTATTGGTTATAAAAGCCATTATGCCTGTGGTTTGTAGATGCCAGATACAGTACATCTAGGCTTCATCTAAGCCTGAAAACCTCCAAATTAACAGCCTAATATTTGGCTGCTGTTAAACATTACCACTTTATTTGGATCAAGTACATTTACACTTGAGGCGACACAATGCCGTGGTGGTTAGCACTGGGGCCTCGCACCTCCAGGGTCAGGGTGTGATTCCCTCCTCAGGTCCGTGTGCATGGGGTTTGCATGATCGTCCGTGCTTGGTGGGTTTCCTCCTGGTACGCTGGTTTCCTCCCACAGCCCCAAAGACATGCAGATTAGGCTAGCTGGCGATCCCAGATTGCTCGTAGTGTGTGAATGATAACCGGGCGTCGAGCTGGCAACCCGAACGATGGACGATGCCAGGTGGCTTGTGGATGGACCAAAACCATTTACAATTACACATATTTGTAAACTGAATAGTTATTATCAATGTTTATAATGATAAGATTATGTAACAGAATTATGTAATAATGTAATAATATTTTTTGCGCTTATTTGAACAAATAGAAATCGGCTGCATCTGATCAAATCGCATCCAATCGGAAACCTCAGAAGAAAAAAATGGTCAAAACTACCACAACGTAACTACCACTACGTTATCGGGGGGGAAATGTCAGTTTTGGTCTGGTCCATTCAATGACTGAAACCTTCGTTATACATTTAGTTTAATGACGTTATATGATTAGGTATATAAATACCTAGGCTTGTGTTGAACCAGATTTGGTATTTGTAGTTTGTTATTCTTTTGCGTTTGAGTGAGTATTTTATAAATTAAAAAAAAAAAATTTTTTTTTTTTTTTGCTTAGCTGCGGCATCTTCCACAACTTAATCTAACGTAAATATAACCAAGTTCGAGGGTTAGAGGTAGCTTAGTGGTTAAGGCATTAGACTATGGTACGACAGGTCCCAGGTTCAAACCATGACCACCAAGCTAGCATAATGAGATTTTTTTTTTTTTTAAATATGTCACTCTAGGTAAGGGCATCTGCGAAATGCTACAATGTAAACATATAAATGGTGCAAAATTATACTTTTGTGCAAATTTCCCCTTTATGAAAAATTGTCTGGGAAGACTTCATGCATGTAGCAGAAATCACAGCAACATTAAGGAGCTTCAGGGACAACAAAAAGCAACAAAGACCTGAAACAATGATGGCTGGTTTCATAGTATGCAGGCAAACTTTGTGGAACTAGATTGTATCTGAAGCTATTTATTAAAAGATAAAAGTATTGCCCCCTTGCTTTCAGTCTTCTTGTTTTTTTTTATCTGACAAAGTTAACACCTCATATTCACTTTACTTGTACCTATTAAAAAAAGTCTTGGCACCCTTAAATGCAGGGTTATTTATTTATTGGGGCATAATTGAATATCATCTGATGAACTTTGCACCTTCTTGTCTCTTGTTTAGATTGGAAAAAGTATTGGCACCCCTAACCTAAATCACATTTTTGTCATAGACCTTTATTTATTTTATATATATATATATATATATATATATATATATATATATATATATATATATATATTTTTTTTTTTTTTTCTTCTTTTAATTAAAGTACTTACAATGTTGGCATCGATTTTATGCACATGCTGGCACTATTGGAGTGATGTACTGAGACATAATGTCACCAGCCAAGAGACTTAAATCTAGGGAGATCGGGAAGGTTACAACAACAACAAGATAACAAGATAACAACAAACACACAGCCAAAAATAGCAGATGACTGGATATTGGTGTATGCACCAGAGATATATTAAATAACATCAAGAAAAGTGTATGAATGCTTCCTTACCCTCTCCAATATGAGTCACTCACTGAGTAAGTAGGAAAGTAAGTAAGCAAGTAAATAAATAAACAAACAAACAAACAAACAAACAAAAACACTTTGGTGGGGATGATTGTGACCAACACAATGCGTGCAAATTTTGTTCAATTTCATTTTCTAGTGATTTATTTATTTATTTGTTTATTTATTTTTAAACATTGTATTATGTTTTTGTGTTTTGTATCGTCAGGATAAACAGGGCATGCCGTGGTGGCTCGGGATCAGCTACAAGGGAATCGGACAATATGACATCCAGGACAAAGTCAAACCCCGACGGGTAAGAGAGAATATCTTTATTTTTAGATTTGCAAGGTTTTCTTTTTCTTCTTTTTTTTTATTGAATATACAGTAAAAACTATCTACAGTATATATTCTGCGGCACCTCATTTAACACCACTCATAAAATGACATTCATCACCGTTCATGAATCTGAGTTAACCAGAACACATATACAGTAAACCAACATAGAAATATAACATTCACTTACATTTTTTTGTCTGGCCTGTACAGAGAGGATCTCACAAGATGAGTGAACGTGTGTTAGTCGTTTTAGCCCTAAGCTAAATAAATGTTCATCAGTTCATTAACACACACTACAGCACTGCGCGATAGATGTGTTGGAGCATGTTGGACCGCTGAAGGGTGTGTTAATGCGCAGATGAGGTGAATCAGTGTGTGTGTGTTCAATCGGGAAACACACTGAACAGTTCAAACACACTCCATCATTCATCATCATCGTTCGTTAAGAAAGCTTTTTAAATACAGTGGCTTGCGAAAGTATTCATACCCCTTGAACTTTTCCACATTTTGTCACGTTATAACCACAAGCGTAAATGTATTTTATTGTGATTTTAAGTGATAGACCAACACAAAGTGGCACATAACTCCGAAGTTTGACGAATAAAAATCTGAAAAGATGTGATGTGCATTTGTATTCCGCCCCCTTTACTCTGATACCCCTAACTAAAATCCCGTGGAACCAATCACCTTCAGAAGTCAAATAATTAGTCAATTCAGTTTTCCTCATGTATGAGAAATGCCATCAAAAGTCCCGACTTTGGACTTGAATGCAACTCGTAATCTTACTGCAAACACAAACGGACGGAAGGGTTCACAGAGAGACAGACACAAACACACATACACAGACAGAAAGACCGACCCATATACAGACGTACAGCTGGATCGACAGTCGGATACAGAGACAGAGACAGAGAGAGAGAGAGGGGAAGAAAGACATAGAGATGCAGAGACGGACAGATACACAGATTCAAACAGACACACCCAGAAATATACATTTAATATCAGATAAAGTTAGACGTGGGAGATGATCAATAAGCAACCTGCTAGCATGCACGCTTTATATTTTCCCTACAATCCTCTCATATCTGTCTTGCTAAACTAAAAGATTGCTAACAGACAGCGAGCACGTCTCAGGTGTTTGATTACATTTAGAATAAAGAGAACATTATGTACATTTCACTCGTTACTTCCCCGCCCACAGCGTCCTAATCCAGAGGATGAGTCACGAGTCACGGCTCAGCTCTTTCGAAGGAAAAACCTTTTTTCGGTCGCGACCCTGAGCTTCTGGAACAGTGTTACGCAACAATGAGCCAGGAATGCCAGCTATTACAGAAAGTTCTACTTAAAAAAAAAAAAAAAAACATTCCTCGTATTATTTCTATTATTTAACATTTCTCTTACTTATTATTATTCCAAGCAAGTAGAACAGAATAAAGCAAGGAATAAAGCGGAACAGGTCATTGGGTTTGTAACAAAGACAAGTAGAACTTGATTATGCAACTTAATCAATCTTTTGTTGGTCGATTCAATCAATCTTTTTCTTTTCATTTTTCATTTTCTTTTCATTTCTGTGAAGCTGCTTTGAGACAGTGACCACTGTTAAAAGCGCTATAGAAATAAAATTTGAATTGAATTGAATTGAATCGGATCAATGGATGAGTTTTTGATCCAGTATTGATTTCAGTGATTTATTTAGGTTTACAAACGTTGAAAAGGTTTAACTGACAAATTTCTTTATAAAATACGACAGCCTTTACAGAAAACACTAACCGCTTGCATGTTTTTCGCATACTCGCATTTTGTAAGAGTATCACTTCGTTTTCTTTCGAGTTTTCGGGCAGTTATACAATATGACCACCTACTGGACTTTGAGCAGAAGCAAGAGGCAGAATAGATATTAAAATACTATCAATTACTATAATTTTGTATTTTTTTAAATACTTCAAAACATGTAAGAAATATATTTAATATATTATATATTTATATATTTAAGACATTTATTCTCCTATACACCCTGCAGGGGTTATTCTGTTTATGTCGCGGCAATCCGCCAACAGAACGCATAGTTTACATTCTTAAAGTACAACATGGTGTCATTTGTTTTATCCATTTATAGTTCCAGCTTTAGTCATATTGTTTCCATCAGCATTGCTGGTAGAAAACACTATTTATCACTGAAACAGCCAAGTAAACATTGTGCTGAAATACAATCAATTCAGTCAATCAATACAAATATTCCCCTATTATTAACACCGGACTGGTTTCCTAGAGGACTAGTGGCTGGCATATAATGCTCTCAAGGCTGTGGACCGGGTCCAAGTCATAGACTATATAAGAGGTTGAAAGCCTGGACAGGTTTCCTGAAGAGCAGTTTTGCAGCTCAGCTCTGGTCATCACCATCTTGGCAGCAATTGACTCTGCCTAAACCCCAGTTCATCCTTAAATTGGCAAATGGGTGGAACAAACTGACCCTGTCGTGGCAATGTGGCAGCGCTGGGATTGGAACACACAACCTTCTGATTTGTAAAGCTCACTGGAGCCTTAACCAGTGAGCCGCTACAACTCTCTCAGCCAGCTCACTCTGCTTCAGTGTAATACTTTAGTTTGAGTTTAATCAAATCCAAGTTTAATTCAAATTTTATTCCTCACATACACAGTATGATAGGCAGTGAAATGCTTAGACGACTGCTGATGACCTCAAGATTTCAAAAAGAAAGTTTCAGTGCGAAATAAGAGAAGTAAGAGATTTTACAAAAATCTAGAAATATAGAAATGAACTTAGATGTAAAGGACTTTTCAATTTACATAATTTACAAGCAATAAAAATAATGACAATAGAGTAGAATTAAATATAGAAAATATATAATAAAATAATAAAATTAAATATAATTGAAATATATTTCTATTTTTATTCTACTATTTTATTTTCATTATTTTTATTGCTTGTAAATTATGTAAATTTAAAAGACCTTTACAGTTTGAGCTGTACATCAGAAGGTTGTGTTTAAATCCCAGGTGATTAGGAAACAGCTCATTCGTACAGTAGTCACTTGCACACACGTGGGCAAAATTGTTGGTACCCTTCGGTCAACGAAAGAAAAACTCACAATGGTCACAGAAATAACTTTAACCTGACAAAAGTAATAATAAATAAGAATTCTATGAATGTTAACCAATGAAAGTCAGACATTGCTTTTCAACCATGCTTCAACGGAATTGTAAAAAAAAAAACAATGAACTCATGGAACAAGCCTGGACAAAAATGATGGTACCTCTAACTTAATAGTTTGTTTCACAACCTTTTGAGGCAATCACTGCAATCAAACGATTCCTGTAACTGTCACTGAGACTTCTGCACCTCTCTGCAGGTATTTTGGCCCACTCCTCATGAGCAAGCTGCTCCAGTTTGAAGGGTGCCTTTTCCAGACAGCATGTTTCAGCTCCTTCCAAAGATGCTCAATAGGATTGAGGTCAGGGCTCATAGAAGGCCACTTTAGAATAGTCCAATGTTTTCCTCTTAGCCATTCTTGGGTGTTTTTAGCTGTGTGTTTTGGGTCATTGTCCTGTTGCAAGACCCATGACCTGCGACTGAGACCCAGCTTTCTGACACTGGCCAGCACATTTCTCTCTAGAATCCCTTGATAGTCTTGAGATTTCATTGTACCCTGCACAGATTCAAGACACCCTGTGCCAGATGCAGCAAAGCAGCCCCAGAACATAACAGAGCCTCCTCCATGTTTCACAGTAGGAACAGTGTTCTTTTCTTCATATGCTTAATTTTTCCGTCTGTGAACATAGAGCTGATGTGCCTTGGCCAAAAGTTCCATTTTTGTCTCATCTGTCCATAGGACATTCTCCCAGAAGCTTTGTGGCTTGTCAACATGTAGTATGGCATATTCCAGTCTGTCTTTTTTATGATTTGTTTTCAACAATGGCGTCCTCCTTGGTCGCCTCCCATGTAGTCCACTTTGGCTCAAACAACGACGGATGGTGCGATCTGACACTGATGTTCCTTGAGCATGAAGTTGACCTTGGATCTCTTTAGAAGTCTTTCTGGGCTCTTTTGTTACCATTGGGATTATCCGTCTCTTTGATTTGTCATGAATTTTCCTCGTGCGTCCACGTCCAGGGAGGTTGGCTACAGTCCCATGGATCTTAAATTTCTGAATAATATGTGCAACTGTAGTCACAGGAACATCTCGCTGCTTGGAAATGGTCTTATAGTATTTATCTTTAACACGCTTGTCTATAATTTTCTTTCGAATCTCCTGAGACAACTCTTTCCTTCGCTTCCTCTGGTCCATGTTGAGTGTGGTACATACCATGTCACCAAACAACACAGTGACGACCTGGAGCCCTATATATAGGCCCACTGACTGATTACAAGATTGTAGACACCTGAAAGGCTAATTAGTGGACACACCTTGAATTAACATGTCCCTTTGGTCACATTATTTTCAGTATTTTCTAGGGGTACCATAATTTTTGTCCAGGCCTGTTCCATGAGTTTATTTTTTTTAATAATTCTGTTGAAGCATGGTTGAAAAGCAACGTCTGACTTTCATTGGTTAACATTCATAGAATTTTTTTAAATTATTACTTTTGTCAGATTAAAGTTATTTATGTGACCATTGAGTTTTTCTTTCATTGACCGAAGGGTACCAACAATTTTGTCCACGTGTGTATGTTACACACCCCACATACTGTACATAAAAATATTTTAAAAAATTAAAATAACGTACTGTTATTTCACAAAAAGTAGTTTTTCATGTGATGATGATTTCTCTAAACGGATGTTTAGGTACACTGAAAGAAGGAGTCACCAGCGTCTGTGACAGAAGTCTTGTAACTTTGTAACAAACAATACATTTTACCAAACTGAAGAAAGGAGTTTAAATGCTTTATGGTTATGGTTATGGCTTTAGCGTTTTTTTCTGTCTTATTAACATAAGAAAGAGAATAAAGCGAGTCTGGTGAGGGAACAGAGTTTGTAACTGTTACAGTATATTGTTTTGGGAGAAGATTTAGCAACCGGACACATGTCCATTAAGGTGTTGTCCAAGTTGCTCATTATAAAGTACATGTTACATTACTGTCTAACATTAGTGTCACTTATTGTATTTGGTTTAGAATTGGAAAAAAAAAGACAAACTGTTGTTATTTTCACTTATTGTTACTTAATACTGAAAGTATGTACAGTATGCAAACTATTGTGTGAGTCATTTAATGCCAGGTAATTGATCTTAAATGTAAAGTCTTCTAGTGATGCATGACTAAATTAGATGATGCAGAGAAAGAAAGAGAGAGAGAGAAGCAGAGAGATCGAGAGAGACTTTGACTTTTAACGTTCCTTCATTTTACAAAAATGTTTGTATCCACACTTTTTTCTTTTTTTTTTTAGATAAGGTTTTTTTTAGATTAGATAAGGTTGCGTGAAACAATACAAACAAACAAAACAAATAAATAAATAAATAAGTTAATCAATTAAAAAAAAACTAATTAAATTATTTATTCATCTACTTAAGAATGGAGAAGTTGACTAGTTTTTTGTGAATGGAAGAGGAAAAAATAAACAAATAAATAAGTAAATAGGTAGATAAAAGACAAAAACAATAATAATAATACAAACTTAGCAATGAGACTTTGAAATGAATTCGGTAAAACAGATCAATGAGAAAAAAGTAAAAACTAAAAGGTCGAGTGTGTTCGGTGCTGGACTGGTGTACTAAAAGCAATATTTAAAAAAATATGAGTAAGTACAGTAATAGTACATAATAATAATACATAGTACATAAAACCAGCACCTAAAAAAAGATAAGACACAGGTAAAAAAGAAAAGAGATAAAATGGATTACACACTTGTCTTTAAAAATTGAGAATTAAAAACCGAGAGAGAGAGAGAGAAGGAGAGAGCGAGAGAAAGAAGGAGAGAGAGAGAGAGAAGGAGAGAGAGGTTTTAAACTCCCTTTATTGTAACAAATCTATGTATTTTATTTACAAAATTATACATAGTGTGTACATACACATATATACACACACACACACACACACACACACACACGTACATACACATGCATACACACACAATATATTGACATATATACTCTTTTTAGAGAGAAAGAGAGATTTTTTTTTTTTTAAACTCACTACATATACACATGCACACATACATACACACATACTATATATACACACTAGCACACACTTACACACAAACACGCTCACTTACATACACTGGGATACACACTCATACATATACACACACACAGACACACTCATACATGCACCCATACACAATATTTAGATATAAATTTTTTAAGTCTTTTTTTTGTTTGTTTTGTTTCAGTCATTCAGTCTTTGTATTCTTTGGTTTTGTTCAGTTTCCGCCCATTTTCTCTTCCTCCTGAGTGTCAGTGGGTTTTTGATCTTTTTTCTTTTCTGCTGCTTTTGCTTTTTTTAGTAGCGTTTTTACTAAATGTCTCTTTTATGTCCGATATGTGTATCTGATATACTGGAGGGTTCTGTGTTGGATGACTCCTCTCTCTTCCTCCTGGTTTTTTCTGTACTGCTTTTTTTTTGGGGGGTGTCGGTGGTGGTATGCTGGCTTGTGGCTGCTGTACCACTTCTGGGCAGATTTTAGGGGCGGGGTCGGCGTTGGGGGCGGGGTCACTGTCTGTGGTGGGTACTGGTGGGTGTTGTCATCTGCTCCCGGCGCGGTGTGTGTCACTGTGGTGGTGCCGTGTTCAGGGCTGACCTGTTCGAGTCGCGGCTGCAGTGTGTCGATGCGGTCCTCTGTGGGCTCCGCCTCCCCGCTCTTCTCCGGCTGGCTGTCCTCGCGCCGCTGCTGCTGCATCTCGGCCATATCGCCGCGCGAGCTCCCCGGCTGGCTGTCCTCACGCCGCTGCATCTCGGCCATATCGCCGCGCGAGCTCCCCGGCTGGCTGTCCTCGCGCTGCTGCCGCCCCGTCATATCACCGCGCGAGCTCCCCGGCTGCACGGCCCCGTGCGGACAGCTCAGCCTCTTGTGTCCCACGTCCCCACACTCAAAGCACCTGAGCGGTTCCGTGGTGGCGAAGACGGTGTAGCCGCTGTCCCCCTCTTTACATTTAAAATTAACGTTTAAAGTCTGATCTTCATTGTTTAAGATCATGAGCACTTGTCTGCGGAAAGACAGGATGTGCCGCATGTTGGAGCTCTTACACCCGAGCGGGATCGCTCTCATGGGGCCGACGAACTTCCCGAAACGGGCCAGCTCCTTCAATATCGCCTCGTCCTTTATGAACGGAGGCACGTTAGATATTACCACCCGCGTGGCGGGGGCAGACAGAGGGGTGACTTTAACCGCGGCTCCTCTCACACAGATCCCGCTCCGCGTCAGCGCGCTCGCGAGGTCGACCCTGCTCACGAACACCACCACGGCCTTGTTCATCCGGGAGGCAGAGTAGATGTTCTCACACCCGATCCTCTCCCCCACCGCAAACAGTACGTCCTCAATCGGTACACCGTCCTCGGGGACACACCTGACGCCATGCCGGAGAGACAAAGTCTCTGAACCGGCCTCAGAGGCCATGGTGCCCCGCTAGCTCGCTCTCTCTCTCACTGTAAACTTTATATTTTTAAGGTGAAAACCATTCACTGACTACATAAATATAGCTAAATAGATAGATAGATAGATAGATAAATAAATAAATAAACAGTCTTCCGAAAAATTTGGCAGGACGCCAAACAGTCTTTCACGCGCTCCCTCACACCCAGCGCATGCGCAGAGAGACAGAGAGAGAGAGAGAGAGAAGGAGAGAGAGAAGGAGAGAGAGAGAGATAGAGAAGGAGAGAGAGAGAGAAGGAGAGAGAGAGAGAGAAGGCGAGAGAAGGAGAGAGAGAGAGAGAGAGATAGAGAAGGAGAGAGAGAGAGAAGGAGAGAGAGAGAGAGAAGGAGAGAGAGAGAGAGAAGGAGAGAGAGAGAGAGAGAAGGAGAGAGAGAGAGAGAGAGAAGGAGAGGGAGAAGGAGAGAGAGAGAGAGAGAGAAGGAGAGAGAGAGAAGGAGAGAGAGAGAGAAGGAGAGAGAGAGAGAAGGAGAGAGAGAGAGAGAGAGAAGTATTTGGAGGCAGGTCTGGCTCTGTGTGCCTTTAGGGTTTCATCAAACCTGACAAGACACGCTAAGGACAAACAGCACACACAGCAGCGTCCAAAGCGGCGTACAACGTGATGGATTTTGGATTAACTTTTGGAATATGACAAATGAAATAAGTAAGATCTCTGTTTATCGATGTCGTTAGCTATACTAACACTTTATCAGATTAGCAATATTCACTACAAAATTGTTCACAGCTACAAATATTCACAGCAAAAGTTTTGAATTAACACAGCGAGTATTGATTTAACACTTTAAATATCCATTTGTATCCATTTGGTTATATATAAACATTTTGCTGTGTTTGAGTGGTTATAGAAATAATAACGTAGGCTCAGAGATCATGCTCAGTCTAAATCATGATACTTGTGATCATGATGATTGTACTACTAATAATACTAATTCTGTTAAAGTAATACTAACTCTAAAAGTATTCCCCTAATACTGAGAATGTACAGTAGATAAATTAACTAATAAGGGATATATTGAAACTACGTATAAACCGGATGGTATTATGGCTTGAGGGGATTTTAGACGTTAACTAGGTTTTCATAGACTAGGTCACATGATATCCTAAAGTCTCATATACAGAATAACTCTAATTGATTCTTTACCCCTTTCACAGACATTTTATATATAAATATTTGCACACAGTACAGTATAGGAAATTCTACATTGTATTTATTCTCCATTGTGTGGCATTCATAATGACGCTGCAGTTGAACTTACAGTATTGCCCTGAACTCATTTTAGCTCTGACTAGTGCAACTGCAAATCACATGTTTATATCATTTTGTTCCACAAATGATCATTTCTATGTTTTCAACCTAATACTATGTATAATACAATATATAGCATATATCTATATATATATAAAGTCACTGGTTTCACTTGAACGCCCCTTATATTTATGTATAAATTTATTTATTTTGTACTTTTGATTGCAGATTGTATTAGGTTACTTGTTCTAATGATAGACAGCATGTTCTGATTAAACACCAGCTGAAAATTTTAATGTTCTTAGGAGACGTGCTTATATTGAAATTTGCAGGTCAGTGGTCGAAGAGGGTCGACAGAGTTCAAAGAAAGGACAATCCTGTTTATTTTTTTTTTTTTTGGGATCCATTCAAACTGAGTTTAGATTCATACTATGTGCAACCGCTACACAAAATCATTCATTATACGCCAGAATGTACAAATGCGCAGCTCTGTCCGTGGTGAAACGGTAACTTTTCAGACATGACGAAGTCGTCAAGACAGAGAAGTTTGCGTTTTGCGGTTAACGTCAGAAGCTGAGGTTTTTGTCTTTCTAACTTCACGAATCAGAAAAAGAGAAGTGGAACGCTATGTATATAATATAGCTTAAGAGATAAGAGGAGCTAAACGGCCATTCCAAAACATTAAATGAGACGTGTTAACCTTTTTATAAATACATTTTTAAAACGCCTTTGTTCAAACATCTGTAAATCATTGGTTCAAACCTCTGTAGCAGAACAGGACTCAAAAACACTCCAGGATGTGCAGTTACAAGAAACTAATCCAGGTTTGGATGATAAACATAACTCAGCTTCATCACAGAGT
The DNA here is from genome assembly GCA_013621035.1 of Clarias magur. Taxonomy (NCBI): domain Eukaryota; kingdom Metazoa; phylum Chordata; class Actinopteri; order Siluriformes; family Clariidae; genus Clarias; species Clarias magur. The sequence goes on along the minus strand of QNUK01000434.1, from coordinate 386,133 downwards.
TAATAATGTATCAAACTGTTATAGGAAAATAATGTTAATATGCACATTATAACATAATATGTAAGGATGTTTAGGGACTATAGTCTGAAATGTAGCTTGCATTATATTTTTCTGTTTTGGTCCAGGTTATATGCATAGAGTAGAAAGAAAGCTAACAAAATCCTTTGTGCCTGGTACAGTCGATACCCAAAATCTAGATAGTGGACATTCTGAAGTGCACCGTTCTGATATAAACATAAACACCGTAAACATTCTTTATTAATTAATTGAGACACTTGTGATGACCATGGAAACTTTTGTTCACTACGTCATGCCAGTGTGAGTGCGCTATTTAGATATTTCTGCACACGTCATGATGATGTGATATTTTAACCGGTTTATATATATATTATATATATATATATATAATGATAATGACTGAGACAGCTTTCAGCTCGACTCAGACAGACAGAGTGACTCATTAAACTCAGAACAAAAGTGCACCTGGAGAGAGATGAGTTATACAGTTAAACATTGCTACTATATGAACTCACACACACACACACACACACACACACACACACACACACACACACACTTATACACATATTGTCTCTTTTTTTCCCTAGTTGTTCCAGTGGAAGCAATTGGAGAATCTGTACTTCAGAGAGAAGAAGTTTGCTGTAGAGGTGAACGATCCCCACAGGTCAGAATTTAGCTCTATTTGATGACCAGAACGTGTGTGTGTATATGTGAGTGTGAGTGACTGAGTGTGTGTTCATGAAATGCTAATTGATGCCATTGGAATGTACCGTTATGTTAGTCAGCTCGTCGTGACCTTGGCATTGCAATATCCTGTCTGGTATCAGGATCATATCGGAACAGAAACTGGTCACTAGTTGAAACATGAATGTGATAGAGTCTAATACCCCGTTGATACGCGGCACAAATCCTGGCATAGCTGAGACATTTCTTCCTGGGACAGAAGCTAACGGTACTGTACTTCCTCATGTGAGTTGTGTGAAGCCAGTCAACTGGATCCTTTCAAAATGTTGCTCATGCTAAGTCACAAGGGAGTGTAAGAGACTCAGAGGAAAATGCTATCCAGCCTATTCCACATACATGACCTTGTGGTTGCACATGATCGGCTAGTGTCGCCGCGATAACAGGAGACAACATGATGTCATTTCACTTGAAGCCAGTTCAAGTAAAAGTGGCCTTTTCAAAATATATAATATAATATAATATAATAAAATATAAGTATATAGTATATATTTCCTTTATTAGAAATGTAGACTTTTATTTACATATATTATAATTACATATTAGACATTTTACATTGAACATTTAATCTCTCAAGTGCTCAAAGAGTCCACCTTCTTGATAATAATCATTTTTATATCTAAAACATGATTGTGAAGGTGAAGCAGATAATGAAGTAACTGTAAACCTACTTTTGGCCCACCCTAAATCATATAATATAATATCATATAATATCATATAATATAGGGTGGCAGGGTGGTGTAGTGCTTAGCACTGTCACCTTGCACCTCCAGGGTCCGGGTTCGATCCCGGCCAGCCTCAATTCCGTCAACGTCTGCATGGAGTTCGTATCTTCTCCCGTGCTTGGTGGGTTTCCTCCCACAGTCCAAAGACCTGCAGGTTAGACTAATTGGCCTTCCCAAATTGCTCTGCGATGGATCGGCACCCTGTCCAGGGTCTACCCCATTTCCCCCCCCCCCCCACCCCCCCCCCCGTCACCCTGAATACAGGATTAAGCGGTATAGATGATGAGTGAGTGAGATCATATAATATATGTTTATAACAGTAATTATAACCTTTGCAGCCTGAAGCTTTATAAACAGTTGATAGTAGCAATGATTTGTTTTGAGTATACCAATAAGCCACCTATGACATTTTATGGCTAATCTGGATATGTTTTACAGATATCTGTAATTCACACTTTACCTAGTCAAAAAGAACTATTCACACGCCCACAATGATTTTCCACCTATACCAATTGTCATCTCAGATCTCCACAACATCATTCTTTCAAAAAAAAACAATGATGTCAACTTTTCCTATCTGGTGTTTAGGGCATTCCTCCACACAGATATCTTTAATTAAATTGTAGATATCCCCAACATAAACTGTGGCTATCTGCAGCTAAATTATGGCTATCCATAATATCCATCAGTTAAACATAAGTATAACGTCTTTTTAACTAATCAAAACAATGTTATAAATGTCTTGAACTGAAATTGACTCGTCAATATCTCAAACTGGAATTATGAATAGTCTTAATTTAGTATCAAATATCTACATTCAAGTTGTCGATATCTTGTAATGACTTTTGAATAGAGACATCTCAAACTGGCGATATCTTCAACTTTCATTCTGCTAAGTCAGAATGTGATTAGATATCTTGAAATTGAGTTTTGACTAGGCAAAAGTTAAGGCAAGTTAAGACTTTCTGTAGACTGGAGCAGCCCTTCTGTAGACTATTCAACCCGAGGAATAAACTCACTACGGATGGCATAGTGACTATATCTGAGCAGCATGAAGACCAACTTTGACATTAATTCTGTCTAGTCAAAACTCAGTTACTGATATCTGCAAATGTCATTTAGGGTGTGACAAGTTGAATGTTGTTTTCTAACTTAGTTTTGACTAATAAAAACTGAATTAGATATATCTCTAACTTTCATTTTGACTAGTCAAAACTGAATTACTTGTTAAAACTATGTTTGATATCTGTAATGTTAATTCCATAAGCCATAAGCACCAGGCTCCTGTCCCTTGTTTTAGCCACATATAGGCAAAAGTGACCTGCTGTTTTACCTCCGTGGGTGGACTAATATCCTTGACTAATGTTTATGCAGTGTCGGTCCCAAGCCCAGTTAGAAAAATGGCAAGGTTGTGTCTGGTAGGACATCTGGTGTAAAACCTGTGCCAAGGTGTGTGCGGATCGGACGGTCCGCTGACGGAAATGTCTCCTCAAACATCAAAGAGGTCTCAATCCCATCAAAGAGATACAATCTTTACATTTTCCCTTACATAGTAAACTAATACATGTTCAGCTTCCTAAAATAAAACGTTGGTAATGAAAATAAAAATAAAACCTGGCAACAAGGTGGCTTAGTAGTTAGCACTGTCATATCACACCTCCAGGGTTGTGGGCTGGAACATTGCCTCCTGTCAGCGTGCATGGAGTTCTCACATTCTCCCTGTGGTTGGTGGGTTTACACCTGGGTTTTTATACTTGGGTTTTTTGCACTAAAGACTTATTGGCATTTCCAGAGCTCCTGTAGTGCATGAGTGGGTTGCCAGAAGTTGAAGTCCTGAGTGGTAATGTCTCTCAGTGGTAATGTCTGATGAATGAATAGATGGAAATATAATCTGTAAGTTCAAGCTTGCGAGACTTCTCCAGTTAGCAACCCAAGTCACAGTCCTCGACAGCATCTTATTTGGCATACAGTGCATTAAATAGGACTGCCTTCTATAGTACATGTACAGTTTGTAAAGAGTTGGAAGAAATTTCGATGTTCCTTACTGTCTGATCTGACTTTTATTGTTGCCGTTAATAACACGGTGAGCTTGGAAGCTGAGTGAACAAGTTTGTCCATAGCGACTTTATTATATATATATATATATATATATATATATATATATATATATATATTTTTTTTTTTTTTTTTATTAAGCATCAAAATGTAGACAGGGCATGACTTGAAAATCGACAGAAACAGCAATTTCTTGCACAAACCCTACATTTATCTCATGTGTTCTTTCATCTCGTTTTCAACTGTGGAAGATTTTTTACTAAACCATTAAAAATATACACGTTTGTTTTGGAGGGAATCCAGACACCTTTCAAGGGCAGAATTTATGTTTATGTGCGCGCGCTGAGTGCAGGCTTAGTCATCAGGAATTTTTTATGGTTTTCCAGGAAATGACAAACTGAACAAACTGTTTTTCCCAACTGGTTTTGTGATTACTATGGACAAAGATTTTTTTATTTTTTTTTATTATGTTTTTAATTTCCCTACAATGAATGAAAAAGTAAAATAATTAGTGCATGTTGGATTTAAACTGTGCAAATGAAATGTGTGTGTTTGCAGGCGAGCAGTGACTAAGCGCACGTTTGGACAGACGGGCTTAGTGATCTATACGTGGTATGCTAATCACTCTTTGATCAAAACCATCTGGGTGATGGCCATCAGTCAGCATCAGTTCTACCTTGATCGGAAACAGAGCAAGGTCAGTGATATGACTGCACACACAGGCATACACACATGTAGTACGAGGAAGTGAGCCGGCAGTAGTGCTTGTTCGTCCATCTTGATTCTGTCCAGATTTACTCAGCGTACTGTGTCTGACTGAAGTTATCATTAAAAACAATGGGTAAAAAATGCCCCTGAGTGGCACAGTGATAAAGGCAAATGCTTGCCCTTTCATACGGAGATTGCTAGTTCAATCCCCAGATGATGAGGTAGACTCCCATAGCCGGGGGACTGGACTGAGCTGATTGGCTGATTCTCAAATCAATCGTGTGGAGCCCCAATGGTGCGTGAGTGAGTGGTGTCACATGGTTCAGAGGAAACACACGATAGTCTTCAGCCCTCCCTGACTGGTAGTAGTAACCTTTATCGGAGAGTGCCCTATTGATGGATGGGAACTGGACATGAGAAAATTGGGAACATTTCACAAAAAAATATATTAAAAAAACAAAAACACTAGGTGAAAATCTAAAACAATACGAAACCTCTCCATCTTACCTCTACACCAGTCACACGTGACATGAGCGGAAAACCTGTAATTCTCTGAAATCTATCATTTATTTTATTTATTCACTATGGTATAGTAAGTGGACACTTCTCTTTTTATTATTTAATATTACTACTGCTGCATCAATTAATACTGCCGGATTTTCTCTTATCTTTCCTTTTTATTAGTCTAAAGTCACGAGTGCATCATGTTTGATTAGATATAGTATATTAGGAATTTGCTGTGCATCTTAAGCTTTTTTTTTTTCAATCAAGTCTTGCTTAATCGTCTAAGAACGTTAGAAAGCTACTTAACTTTTACCATGACTATTTAATTATTGATACTATTTATTAAATCTTTTAAAATGTCAACAGGTGCAAATTTGCAAGAAAACTTTTTTTGTCACATTTATATCTACAGCCTGATTTTTTTCTATGTAACCTGTACTTATATAGTTGTTTAATATTGTGTCCAAATTCAAGTACAGTGTCAAAAGACATTTTTGTGTATAAATGTGAACTGGATGAACAGTATGCACACTAAAAGTATATTCAATTGCAAAAAAATTAAATAATTTTGAATAAACAACAGATGATTAATGAAAGAACTAAATAGTTATGGTAGGTAGATACAGTAGGTCTTTATTGTTATGCAGGAAAGTGAGATTTTTTCACATCTTCCTCAACAGGCTAAAATGACTGCAGCAAGAAGTTTAGGAGACATTGCTGTGGACCTGACAGAAAACGGAGCTGCAAAAACCACTAAACTTAGTGTAGGGACCAAAAACCAGCTCATCATGGCCAGTAATGGAAGCCTTGTCTCAACTGGTGGGTATTTCAGTTTACATGTTAATTAATAGATTTCCTGTTTGTTTCTTTTAATATTGTGCACAGTATAAGTATTGTAATTAATATTTAGGGAACATGAATGTTAAAAAGGCTGTGCGGAAATATTAATTCTGTACTTCCAGTCTTACACTATTTTTGGAATATTATGGCTACATCACACTATTATATCACACAACATTTCAGTATCAAAAATACTTAAATTTGTTAATTTTCCAATCAATTCATTTCTTACTACAATCAATATTTTACGGTTTTCTTAATTTTCATTTTACTTACTAATATTATTTTAAACCAAATACAATGTGCATATTACATTATACTTGTGGTTAGTGTATTTTCTCTAAAATCATGTTCAGGTTCTGCAGACTCTGAAATGAACGATGAGCAGAAAAAAGAGAAGCTGGCTGAATTAAGGGTAAAAGAGAAAGAAATTCAAGACGTACTAAGCCACAAAATGGCCGAGCTGAAGGAGATATGCCTTAGAGAAGCTGTAAGAAAACCTCTCTTTTATTTTTAACAAATTGTGAATAGAATTGAACTACTAGTTTAATGATATATATATATAAAATTGCTACTATATGTTTTGACATTACCGGTATGCTGTAATGTATTGTGATGTTTTGTTCAGGAGCTGACTGGTAAGCTCCCTAAAGAGTATCCAATGAGTGCGGGTGAGAAACCTCCTGGCATCAGGAGAAGAATCGGAACATCTTTCAAACTGGACGACCTTTTCCCGTATAATGAGGTTGGTGTAATTTTTTTTTATAAAAAGCTCCTTTGTAATTATTTGCTAAGTATTTTTTTTTCTGCTATACTATAAACTATATACCATGCTGTGCAACAGTCTTGAGACCTCCTCATTTCTTTAATTTAAATTCAATGACGTAGATTAACTTAACAAACAAATATTTTACTGTGACAGGCTCCAAATGCCAATTAAAAATTGGTTGTTTATGTGACGACTTTAGTTGCAACCTCATTTTCCTTATTGTCTGTTCCAACCACTCTTCTTACTGGTTCAAGCCTTAAATTATATGGTCTGTTAAAGCTTGCATGATTTAGGTCACTAAAAGGTCTTTGTGTGGCTTAACAAACAAAAAACATTCCTCTGAAACTGGTCAGGTACAGGACTGGACTGAATGAGCCCATGAGCCCATGAGCCACTATACCTCAAAACTAAAAATACAAGAACATTTGGCTCTTAGGAAGCAGAATTTACTGCACTGTAAACCCTAATGCTCAACGTAATTAAACATATTGAGTACTGTTAACTTAAATAATTACAATTAGTTCAAATTAATAGACCTTGATGAGTATTTAGAACTTCTTAGTATTTATGAGTTTGTAGAAATGACACTTAGAAATGACAAGTTAGCTGAGCAAATTTGATATTTTAAGTAACTGCAAGTACTTAAATAACAGTAACTGTCACCTTAAAGTTCCATCAACTTAAAATCTTTCAGACTAGCGATTTTGTGTCTGATGTCATCAGGACAACAGGGCACTGGTGGCTCAGTGGTAGGAGTCTCGGCTGCCATGTGAAAGGCCTGGGTTTGATTCCCAACAACTGGATGAAGTGCCTGTCCCAAGCCCAGATAAAGTGCGAGGGTTGCGTCAGGAAGGGCATCTGGTGTAAAACCTGTGCCAAGCTTGAGTGCGTGTGCTACCCATTGCCGGGAGCAGCTGAAAGACCAACAACAATTTATTAGATTTTTTTTTAAAGAGTTTTGCCAAATTATTCGGGTTTACAGTGTGTAGATGTCTGTAAATGTCTACATTTTGCACAGGATCCATACCTGAGGAACCTGGAGAGTCGTTTTGCTCTGCAGAGGAAGATTGTAGAAGCAGCAAAAAAGCTAGCTTCAGAACATGACATCGGCAAAACGGTGAAGAAGAAGAGGAGGAGGAATTGTCTGGATGCCATGCAGAAACTTCAGGAGATCGAGGATGAGATGAACCGTTACCGTGTGAAGAAGGGCAAGAGACCCACTCAGAGAGCCTCGCGGATCATCGCAGGTATGTTCAGAAAGGTGTCCAGAAAGAAAAATCTAAGTTCAAAGTCTAATTTCAAAAGCAGCATTGGTCTTAATTGTTAAAGTTTTATTATCATTAAGAGTAGGTACAATTAACAGTTTATCTGGAACCCTTTAGCAAAATTATCATTTGAATGAATTACAATGAATTACACACATTCAAACAACTTTATCAGCATTTCTAACTAATCAGCTCCTTCGGACCACTCAGAATCGAGAATTTCTCAGAGCTGTGGTATGAAAATAAATATATATTAAAATCAGTGTGCTGTGTGAGGCGTAGAAAATCTTAAGGCAAAGTAAATGTCACACAAACGCCCATCAGCATCTATCCTGAAGCGTGCTCATGGAGGTTTCTTTGATTTTGTTCTTCAGAAATGTCTACCATATGTACTTCACATGTCTCCTCAAGTTTAATAAATCCACAAAGGCTCACACACACTCTCTCTCTCACACACACGCACACCTAATATCTTCCTCTTTTTTTTTTTTTACAGAAGAACTGGGTCAGTCAGAATGCAGCTCCCTTTCTGACAGCATCCCTCTGGATGAAAGTATGTGAGAAAATAACGCTAAAAACCTGTCATTTAAGTAGCATTATAGTTTATCAAAACAGCTAAATGCAAAATGTTTTAGCTTGAAGCATTAGATTGATCACATTTCACTTCACTTTAGCAGTGTGAACTATTTTCTCAGACCAGCGTGGTTTAAATTAGCAGCCAGTTAAACATTTTCCTCACAGATGTAAGCTCATTTTTCTGCCACATAAAGTGAGACTTGCTTACATTTTGCAACTTGTGTATATTTTAAGGGAAAAAATATTTACCTCAGCAATTGGCTAAACATACCTGCAAATATTTTCATCAGTCTGCTAAACATCTTTGACCTATTTCTGATACATTCAGTTCATGTATACTATGCTGCTAAGTTTGATAAACACACGCACACACACGCACACAAAACTTTAAGCATTCAGCTAAATTCAACACCTTTCCAATTTTGCTAAGCAGCTAGCAAAACATTTCTGCTACAACACATTCACCTTTCTAATGCTAAAATGGTTTATGTTAGCAGCCTGATCAACATTTTCTTCACAGATATTTAGTGGAAGATCCTTGCTCACTTTTTTGGTGACATGAACTTTATTAGACTTGCTCACATTTTCACAACTTGTGTTTATTTTATGAGGTAAAGCATTTAGTTTGCTAAACATTTCTGCTAGCATTTAGCAATGTAAAACATTTTCACATTAGCAGCCTGCCAACCAATTTTTGTTTCACAGATATTCATTCGAAAAGACTTAAATACAACCACATTAATTTCATCCTTGTTAACACAGTTGACATCTTTTATTTATTTTATGAGAAAAAATATTAGATTTTAGCTAACAAATTTCTGCTACATTCGGTTATTATTATTATTATTTTTTATTTTTTTTTTGCTGAATCATGCTTTTCTGTTACAAACATTCAGACTAGCCACTGCTGTAATTTCAAGTAGCTGCTACAAAGGTGTTATTTAAATTGTTGTGTTAACCATAGTTTTTTTCTGCTTTAGCAAATTGCTAAATATTTTTACTAGACACATAACAAAATGCTGTACATTTTTCACTACTAGCATACTGTTTAGCAGCTATAACATGTGCACAAATTACACCATAAGCACAAATTAAGTTAGCTAATTATTACACATTTTTGCTAAATATTGCTTAACAGCTTATTAAATATAAGGCCTGTTCAATTAAATAGTAGACTTGTTCAACTTCAAAAAGTGAAGCACAATACTTATTTTATTTTTATTTTTTTTACTGGCAAATTGTTAGAAAAAGTACAATATAATTGTATCATAGAAATATCTTGAAATGTCTTCTGTCATGTGTGTATGCGTGCGTAGATGATGTTAGTCAGCGTCGGCGGTCTCGCTCTCTGCAATGCTCTCCGTTACTCAACGTTCCTCCCACGGTCAGCCTGGACTATGATACACAGAGACGATCCTCTGAGAGTGACACACACCATGACACTGCACTCAGCAGGTGTGTGTGTGTGTGTGTGTGTCCTCAATATGATTTCAACCTTTTATTAATATGTGCTCTTTTTATGAACTTGTCTCCTTTGTATTTTGTCTCCTCTTTGTAACCGGAAGACTGGAGTGTGATGGTCAGTCTGGTTTGTATTACACCTCTCACGATGCCTCCTCGGCCAGCAGCAGTCCCTATAAAACCGTCCCTCGCAGACAGGCGGAGCTCCAAAACGTTGCACAGACCCTTGCCCTGACCCGTAACGCCTACAGCAGCAGCCAGCTCGGGTACAGAAACATTGTGTAATTTGTGACTTAAGCAGCTAATTTCCTTTTAAAAGCAAGTTCTCTTTATAATTTCTTTATTAAACTGGCAGGTCTGATGGTCCAGGCCACGCGTTCCGGCATCGCAGTGGAAGTTTGGAGTCTCAGTCTCATTTCCTTTGTTATTCCGGTTCGGAGCGATCTGTTTTTCCAGGTCGCCGTAGCAACAGCAGTGAAATCCTGGATGATTGTTCGTCGTGCACAAGTGTGTCCAGTGCCGATTTTGGCCCTCCTTGTCCTTCCACTCCTCCGTATCTCATCCCTTCATCGCTCCATCACCAACCCAACACAGGCAGCATGCCAAACCTTGTGCCCCACCACACACACACTCATGCTCATGTACAAACTCACCCTCGCACACCATATAGCCCTGCTGCATATTATGTACCCGGCTATGCCACTTCTGACTATGAGCCATATGCTAATGCCAGTGCTAATGGTGCTTACGTATACGAGAATGAACTCGAAGGACACTATAATGTCAACCCCTCATACCATGCGCATGGGTACCATGGAAACGGGCGCAGCAAGAATTATGGGATGGTGCACAATCCATATGCAACACTGAGACCTCCAAGAAGCAGGAATGAACTGTTGGCTAAAACCATGCAAAAAGCGTTAGTGGTAGAGCATCTGAGAGGCTGGTACAATCGCAACACTGCGGGAAGAAGGCCGGTCTATGGCTACGAATATGATCGAGGATACCAACATCTGGGCTACCAAACACTACCAGCTCCATTTAGCAGATCCAGTAGGACCAGCTCTTATTCATCAGGTAACGGCGTATCCACTGAAAATTTCCTCATTACGTACTTAATGAGTCAAGAAAGTGTGAACTCTGTTTGAAAACAGTTGACTAAGTTTGCAACCTAACACCAGGTGTGAAATCAGTGCCAATACAGATGGACATCTAAACATAAATAGCTAAACATTCACATAGTCAGCTATTTCCCAAATACAATGCATCACTAAACGAAAGCACCATAGAGCATGGCTTACTCCAAAAATGGAAAGTAGACTATGAAAACCAAACCTTTAAGGATGAATGGACGAACAATATATGTTTATTCTTCCTGCATGAAGTTTAAAACCAGTTTGTCTCATATGTTCTGAAACTGTGGGAAAAATAAAAAGCGCCACTATGAGACAAAACATTGGTTATTTGAGCAAACATCGAGACTTATTTAATTCAGGACCCCTGCCATACAGCATATATGCAATCTGATTTCCTGTATCACCATTACATCATTTGTTCTACCTTCTGTCCTGTTGCAGTGTCCTCTACAGCGAGTGGAGGTACAAACTGGCACACGAATGCAGATTTGGGGCGGAGTGAGAGTGAAGTAGATGGAGACATCACCCCAACATCCCAAAAGTCCTTTGCTGGAGCCTACAGCCCCACACGCAGCAGGTGAGGGAGAATGTTCCTCAGTGAACACTGGATATAGTTTTTATTAGCATGTTCCTCTTTATATTGTGCTTTATAAACATTCCTGGAAAAAATAAGACATCCCAAAAAAGCATTCCAGCATGCTTGGAGTGCTTAGGTGTTTCAATGACGATTTAGGGTTGATGGCGGATTGTAAGAGTAGGGTGCCTGGGTTCCAGAGAGGGTTTTGGGATGGTGTGTAGAGTGGATAGTCATGTGTTTGGGCTTCAGCAAAGGTGTGCAGTTGAAGGACTAATGGTACTGGTCAGGTACATGGGTGTCAGATAGACTTATGGGGTGGGGGTGTAATGTGATGGTTTGATGTTTGTGTTGCAGGTTTGTTGATAGTGGTAGTGAGTTTCAGTAAGGCTTTAAGGTTGGTATATAGTGGGACTGGTCAGGTGTTTGAGATTCAGTGTGGTTTTAGGGTGGTGTGTAGTGCTACAGGTCAGGTGCTTGGGTTTCAGTGAGGGCTTGGGGGTGGTGTGCACTGTTTCAGGTTAGATGTTTTGGTTTCAGTGAGGGATACGGTCCGTTGTGTGTTAATGTGAGTCGGTGTTTGGGTTCCCATAAGGCTTTTGGTCTCTAGTGGCACTGGTCAGGTGTGCTTAACTGTTTGTGTTTCAGCCATGTGTGTGGGTTCTAGTGAAGGGTTGGGGTTGGTGTGTAAGGGAACTGGCCAGGAATCTGGGTTTCAATAAGTTTATAGGGGGTTAGTGCTCAGGTGTCTGGATTTTAGTGAGGGTTTGGGGTTAAGGTAAAGGGGATCTGACCAGGTAAAAGAGTTAATGAGTGAGTTTTGTTTCGTCAGGTTTCCTACTGAAGGCAGTCCGTCCAGGCGCACAGAGTCTCTCCCACACACTTCAGAATGTGGCGATGTGTTCACCAATGATACAGACCATTAGAAGAAGCACAACATGACGGGTAAGTTCTTAGCATAATTATGTCTCCTAGATGTTTTCTATTGTGTTTTTAGCTTGTTGTTTTATATCTAGTGTACATGGATGCTAGTGCCTAAAGTTTATATTGCAGGATTTTTGTTTGTTTTACAGGAGGACCAAATCTCTACCACAGCAGCACAGCACACATGGGGTGAACTGTCTTCACCTGTTTCCTGTAAAATGTAGAAAAGGGATTTTTTTTTTTTATTGTGCCTTGGAATGACCAGTTCAGTCAGAGGGGTTTTAAACAGAACTTGAAGATATGGAAAAATGGTGATAAATAACAAAATATTACATGACAAAAATATTTAAAAACCTCCAAGTAATCCAAGTTTGATCAGCGGTATTGGTTACAATCCAGTGATGCTTGTGCTGTGTATTTAACTTAGACTGTAGTAAGCACGCATCCTCTTTTTAAAAACTGATTTATTTGGCCAATATCAATTGTTTCTGAATATTGGCTGCTGGCAGCCAGACAAATAAAAAGGTGAATGAAAGAGACAACAGCTGTGTCTCAAATATTACGTTTTGTGAGCTCTGTAGGAGGTTAATATGCAGACAATGAACTAGAATTCCCAGGATAGGAAAGGAAGTGTGCTCTCTATATAGCAGAAGCGAGCAGATAAATTAAGAGGCTTTCAAAAATGGGAGACTACATACTGAATGTTGCAACAAAGTAGAGACAAATTAGGTGGGGAAGCTTTTTGCGTGACCATTTCTTTCCTCTGGAGGCTCAATAATCGATTTGATTCCTTATCGTCAAACACACCGGTGTTAGATGGTCCAAGGAAAAGTGTATAGTGTAGGCATAGAGTGCACAGAGCACAATTTGAGAATGAACTTGTAATGAAAGCAAGTTTTATCTTAAAAATTCTGCACTGAGCAAAAGTCTTGAGTGCCCCCAATACACACACTTCTTCATATAAAATTAAATAAATGACGTTGAATAAAAAAAAAAAATGGAAACAACAATTTTACTGTGACAGGCTACAAAGTGCCTAAAGACGCAATGTAAAAATTGGTTGTTTATGTAACAACCTCAGCAGCGACCTCATTTCCCCTCTCATCTGTTCCACCCACTCACGCATTTAGCATCAGCAGTACACTAATCACCGCCTGATCATCTCTCATCATCTGCACCTGTTTCTCACTGGTTCATGCCTTAAGTTAGATGTATTTTTTTAATGACTTGAATGATTCATAGGTCACCGTGTGACTTAAACAAACAACAACAACAACAAAAAAAAAAACATTCCTCTGACACTGGACTGAAAATGAGACATCTACATCTAGGCACTTGGCAGACACCCTTATCCAGAGCGACTTACATTTTTATCTCATTATACTTCTGAGCAGTTGGGGTTAAGGGCCTTGCTCAAGGGCCCAACAGGGACAAATTGGTGGTAGTGGGACTTGAACCTGGGACCTTCCGAACCGTAGTCCAATGCCTTAACCACTGAGCTACCTACCTGAGGCCCATGATGGGGGGTTGGGGGGCTTCAAGACTTTTGCCCAGTACTATAAAATAATGCTGAACTGAAATAGTATTAATTATTATTGAATCTTGTAAAAACACCAAAATATAACATTAAACATCAAAATATAACATTAATGTCATCCAAATGCAGATTTATGACTCGGAACCCATCCAAGTACTGATCTAAAATGTGTGCAGGTCAAAAAAGATGCATGAAGAACTTTAATATCACCATTATCATTGGTTATGGGATTGCCTTGCAAACATCTTTAGAAGACATGGGCTACTTAGGCAGCCTGCTTCCCAGGGACAGCAACTACACTAAGAACAGAGTCCTTGGTGTTTACCATAGTATCTCATGTTACGATTATCGGTGCAGAGATTTTGTTTTTGGTGAAAATGATGAAATCTAGCCATATGAAATCAAGCTGCCTTTTTACAGTCTGTGTTTTAGTCCTATAGCACTGTTTTTGTAGATGAATGAATGTTAAGACATCAGGAGAATTAGTAACGTCCCCTGACTGTACAGTATGTACGAAAGCAAACGAACGTCTAAAACAAAAACCTACATGAATATGAATATGAAAATGGTCCGACACTCTGAGTGCACAACAACCGAATATCAGCAGTTATTAAACACTATGTAATATAATGTAATATAGCTATTCATAGTACTCAAACTAGCAAAGTTTGAAAAATCAGATTGGGTTGTGCACTCGGATATTAAATGAGAAAAAAAAATATGATGAAAAATTTAACAAGGCTTGTTCTCTTCTTAAACTTGTACACAATATAAAATCTAAAAAAAGAATTAAGAATGGCAAAAGATTCATTGATGTGATAATGAAATTTGAATGTGTGACAATGTTCTTTACAAGGAACTGCATTATAAAACCGTGAATTTCCCCTAAATAATAATAAATAAATTTTTTTTTAAAAAAGGTTTCAGGGTTTTAACATGATTTTAGTGTCTATATTAGGAAAAAGCATGCAATACAAAAATGACCTGGATGGATTTATTTGTAAATTAATGATTTCTTTACACAAGAAATTCAGGATTTCTGAAATTCTTAGTACACCAGGCAAAAGTTTATAGTAAAATAAACAAATAAAAATTTTTTGATTCGACTGCCTGAACACTAATATACTGTTGAATTTAAGCTGCTTATTTTTATTACTTTTAAAGAAGACAACCTCATCTGGAGCGACTTACAGAACAGCATGGGAATGTCTGTTAAACACATAAAGATTAAGTCTACTACTACTACTGCCACCACATCAAGTTGATTATTTTTCATTAGCAGCACGTCTCAGAGTGCGCTGTTTATCCCTCTTGTTCTACAGATGTGCTTAGAAATCCAACTGATCTTAATTTCAGAATGGCAAGTTTAATTAATTACATGCTATCGGAAATTAATCTGATTTAATCAATGGCTTTGACTGCTCAGATTAGAGAATTTAATGGCAATGTGGTTTAACAGATAAGAGATATTGATAGCACTATTTATTATCTACTAATAAAAAAACTACTAGTATTTAAAATCTGTCCTTCTCCCAGCCACAAAAAGGGATTCAGATGTGTTAAATAATCAACCGGATCGTACAGAAATAAAATCAGTATCCCAAACATACTTTAAAAAAAAAAATTTGCACTGAAGATACAAGGCTAGTGTAGCCCACAAGTAAGCCAAAGGGAAAAGCCTACAATTTAGCACGATGCAAAAGGTCATTTTTGTTTTGTATCTTGCTTTACAAGCACAAACTTCACAAAGTCATCTTAAAACACAATGTGAAACTAATGATAATAAAAAAAAAATAAAAGAAAAAGTTTTTTATTCTTATTTAAAGAAAAAGAAAAAAAAAAGAAAAACGGTGGAATGTTCTTGTAAAGTCAATCCTGGCTGATCGCTCCATGCTGGAAAACATGGACCTTTTATGGATTTTTTTTTTTTTAAAACCTGAATGTAACATCATGGCATTGTGTTTTTCTGTATCGTCGTCGTGTGTTGTGTCAAAATGCATGTGCTGTACAAATGCTGGACTTTAAAATTCTTTTTTTCTTTCTTTCTTTTTTAATTCCATCCACCTTTCGTGGTCATTGCTCAGTGATTGTCGATTTTTATCTCAAACAAAAATAATAATAATAATAAAAAAATGCAGCCCACAATTTGAGTGATTTTGGTTGAAAATAAAAGAAACTGCGAGTTCCTGGTGAAACCAGCAGTAACGTCCCCGTCCCATCCGCCTGCCCTGTGCACAGCCATGAACATCTCTCCTTGTTGCTGATTGGCTGGAAGTGTGTTACGTGGTCCAGTCTGCACTAACATCTTTTTTGTCTCGCTTATAAAACAGGAGTCGTGTATGAAAAAACAGATTTCTGTTTAGCCCACACACAGAACTGATGCCTAGTGGATGGTGAAGAGACATTCGCTGAAACTGACAAAAAAGTTGATTTGATTAGAATCCTAGCTTTCTCTTATTTTAAGTCAAACGCAATGATATTTGCGTGGTGCCAGCAGAAGGTTCAGGAGTCTTCTGTTGCTTCATCACCCTGGATAAACACACGAGCATAGCGATGAAAGACTGAAGCTCAAGCTCGTATCTGTCACTTCTGGTGCGGTGTACGATGCTATCCAATGCTTTATTTGTCATTTATATAACATTTTACATTTACAAACAATTAACAAGACAAAAGTGATGTAACTCAAACAGCATTGGCTCTTCTCTTTTAAAAACAGTTCATTAAAAGGCATCCTAAATTACAAAAATATAAATATTTCCCTGGAGAGAAAATGTATATGCATCGCTCTTTTTTTTCTTCTTATTTTCACCCATCTTATCCATCAGACAGAACCCAGACACACCCTAGTGTCCTGTTGGCTTGTGACTTTTTGATATGTAGCAACAGGATTTAACACACACGGCCTGATTCCGGAATAATTCTACTGTCACATTATTTAGCTATCGGACTAGCTCGTCAGACCCTTGGCTCAAATCACATCGCCTAGGATCCATTGCTTCCCTAAGATAATGTTAATTAAGAAAATGAAGCACAGTCAATTAATTTGTCTTGTAGGATTGGTCAGTAAAACATTGCCAACTGTCAATCATGCTAAACGAGTGATCGTGATTTAAATATCGTGAGAAATACCTAACCAATCCCTAATAATGCACACGCCATCAGGCGAACGCCATCAGGCACAAAGAAATCAAACACAGAATGGAGATTGAACGTCTCTGGTGTCTGACAAAGTGATGCACATTGTCGATAATTTTACACCACAAATCTTGAGAAATCTGAATTAACAGGTTTACACTATGTAACAATCTTAAAGTGTTATTTGATTCCAGTCACAGATAATGACATCATTCAGATAAAATATTGCTATACGTTGCCTGTATAATAAAAAAGCCTTTTTTAAAAAAAAAAAAAGAAAATCTAATCCTGAATAATTTGCCATCCCTCACAAAACATAAAAAGATAACGATCAAACCCTTATATGCTGTCTAATATTTTACAACAAGAATCAACAACATCCATACACACCTCCTCCACACACACACACTGTCCATGACAGGACTATGATTCATGACAGTGAAGTATAAAGTAAACATAACTCTTAGAAAAAAAAAAATTATAATAATGGGTAAAAAATAAACTATTTCTGATTGTTCTTAATTTTGTCCTGAAAATAAAGGCTGTGAGACACCACACTGTGGTGAAGATTTTGTCAAAGACATCAAAAACATCATTTTGTTTTTCCTCAGTGGATTCTTATTACAGAACAAGGCATTACTTAACACTAAGAGAGAGATGCAGTGTGCGAAAGAATCGAAGGAAGAATTGTTCTGAATACAATCCTAACACTCGATGTTAATTATGGCTCAGCGTGTCATGATGTTGACTCCGTTAGTCCATTCGGTGTGTGTACACATCACATGGGGCTGTATTTCCTCTTCTTGGCATCTGGTGTGTCGCTCCTGTATTTCATCTACAGAAGAAATAGTAAAACAAGAAATCATGTTCGTACATTTAAATGTACAAAAAAAATATACAAAAAATTAGACCGTCTTAAAATTATTGTTCTTATCGGAATAATTACTCAAATGTACTACTTGTGCTCTGCTTAGTTTGGATTATGCCTCTTAGTTTGGATTATGCCTTATGTTTCTCTGAGACATATGAGGCAGCTACAGAGCTGAGGGGGAGGGGGGGGGGAAGAAGAAAAAAAAGGGGGGACATGGGACGCAGACATAAATATATAAACTGGAGAAGAAGGGACATAGGAGGAAAACAAAAACAAAAAAAAAATCAAAACCATGTGATTCTCACTTCCGGACCAATTTTTCAGCGCCAAAATTCGGAAAGGGCAAGCTTAGAGTACAAACTGAATGTCTTTATATTTTAGACCGAGCTGAAAGTAAAACTCTACAATTCTCTCGATGCCTGTTTAACAACGCACGTGGAACTCTAATCAGAGTATTATCTTGCGTGTTTGCTTCTTCTTCCTTTATTTTTTTTTGCGGTTGGCAGCCAGCAGCTTTTAGGTGCAGTTCTGACTCTCACTGTACCGGATCGGTAACACTCGCCTTCCTGGGTCAGGGATCAAGTTTGGCATTACTGCCACCTGCTGAACAAAAATCGGTGATGAGGAAGAGTCACAAAGTTTGACAAAACTTGACGTCAACTTATCCTACGTTCCTTTTTTTGTGTCCCATGGCCCTTTTTTCTCGCTCATCCTTTTTTTCAGATTTTTTTTTTTCCATCCATGTGCCAAGCCCCACTTTTTTTTTTCTTCCTCATATTTTTTTTTTATTACTTTTTTTTTTATTTATTTTTTACCCCATGTCTCTTAAGGGGCTCCATAGGCATCACATGACAGTTTACCACTTAAAGGAAAGTGCTATCCACCTGCTTCCACATACATGAACTCAGAGATGCACATGATTGGATAAATGTTTGAGATTGATAGGGAAGACGAGGCATGCTATTGCTCCAGAGATTTCACATGCTGTTATGTGTGTAACAATCAGTCATGTCGTGGTGAAATAAAATGCAACACAACACAAAAGGTCAAATATACAGAGAGCTTGTTGGTCACGTGATCGTTGGTTGTGTTGTTTCTTGGAGAGGCTGCCACAGATCCAGAAATCATCTTTACTTGTGAAGTGACGGATGATTTCACAACAGCGTGGACGATGGGTGAAACAGCTACACAATTATTTCAGAACTACTACAGTGAGCTCTTCAGGAGTGTCCAAAGTCTGGCCAAACACGGAAGTCGGCATTTTAACCGACCTTGGAGGTCTATTCATATCTGATAGAAATGGCACCTCAGGTGTTTTTACA
This sequence comes from Clarias magur, assembly GCA_013621035.1. NCBI lineage: Eukaryota > Metazoa > Chordata > Actinopteri > Siluriformes > Clariidae > Clarias > Clarias magur. Next base: position 366,969 of record QNUK01000434.1, on the reverse strand, counting down.
AACCTCATCTGGTTTCAGTCGATTATTTTTCTGATTATTTTCAATGTAATTTCAGAAAGACTTTAGAAATGGTCATATTCATGTTTATGATACAGTGAACCTGTGGAACATTTAGTGTACAATATTAGACCATGATGAGCAGTATGATTCTCATGTTTATGTAGGAGAAAGTCAAAATGTTAAATGCTGTGAAGAGAATGAAGAGGTTAGGGTGATGCTCACCTGGCTCTCCATACTCTCCTGTAGCACCTGTCGAGCTCGTCTCTGCTCAAGGTTTTGCTAAACAGTAAAGGAAAATCATTTAGATTCAAAACACTAGGATTATTATACATATATATATATATATATATATATATATATATATATATATATATATACAAACTAGACGTGTGCTATTGAAGCGATTTTGAAAATTAAATCGCATTTTTTCTTTGTTTTATTCCTATTTTAAAAAAAATTTAACTATTACATGGTAATTCCTGGTCAGTATACCACAGTTTTTGCACAAAATACAAACAATAAAAAAATAATATATGGGGCGTTCGAGTAAAACAGGGACTTTTGATTTTGCAAAATAACAAAACAGATATGAGCTAAACTCCCTTTATTTCTCTATATAATCCGCTGCTACACTAACACTCTTATCCCAGGGTTTCACTAGTGCTTGGGTACCATCGGAGCCATGATCAGATTGATTGCTTCATGTCTGAAATTCCAGCCTCCCAGGAACTCCTTTAATGATCCAAACATGTGGAAATAGCTTGGAGCGAGGTCAGGACTGTACAGGGGATGTGACGATAACTCCCAACCGAGTTCCTGCAATGTGCAAGTGTTTATCTGAATGCATGAGGTAAAGTTGGTCGAGTGGCATGAATTCCAAAAGTTATAAACCATCATGACTGTGTCCTAGTGATATTTTGCACCCCCTGTTATGATCATTAAAATGCAGCTCTAAGAATATGTATCAGATGCGTCTCTTCCACAAGTTACTGACAAGTTATTCGTTGATTTTCAACTGAACGTTCAGCGGGTCGAACGTACAGTCTTCTTCAAAAGATTTGCACCATTCAAATGTTTTACTGTAACTAACTTCACTGTGTTTGAAGTCTTCCGTAACTGTCGATTACTTTTACAGCTTCATTCGGCAGAAATCTTAGTTCTGTTAAGCTGCTTTGCGACAATGAACATTGTTAAACGTGCTATACAAATAACATTTTATTGAAATTTCATCATAAGTCCTGGTTTGACTTGAACAGTCCATTGTACATTTTAGTAGTTTTTAATGCTTAAAACCTGTAAGAAACAAGGCTGTTTGTGGTGTTTGTGTCTGGTTTCTGTTATTGTCATTATATCTGAATGCATGAGGTAAAGTTGGTCGAGTGGCATGAATTCCAAAAATCATAAACCATCATGATTGTGTCCTAATGACATTTTGCACACCCTGTTATGATCATTAAAATGCAGCTCTAAGAATAAGTATGACTCAGAAGTCCGAGTCTTTACCTTGTTTAAAAAAAAAAAAAAATAAAAAAAACTGTACTGAACACCTGTATATGCAGAGAACAGAGATGAGCTTATGGGTGGAAGTGACATCGTGTGAATCATCAGGAAATCTTTACCTTGTGGAGCTCTGAGAGCTGCTGGTGTCGGATTAAAGCCTCTTTACTGGGAAACTGTCTCCTGCAGAGCAAACATGCCAGTTTCGCCCAGTCCGTCATTCTCTCTTCTCTTTCTCCTCCTCCCACATCCTGTGAATCCATCTCTCCTCTGGGCACTGGTGCTGAACTGGGGGGAGGAGGGCTCTGAAAAAAATTAAATAAAAACACACACACACACACACACACACACACACACACACACGCAAAATGGTGTGTCTAGAGCCTTCATGTTGTGCAATTTTACTCTGTAATAGCAGGAATGCTTGACTGAGAAAAATAAATTAAAAATGTAAATGAGTAAAAATACAAAAAAGAGGGAAACAGTTTTAATGGACAGTGTGTGACGAAAAATTTTATGCAACAAATAAAAGTTAATTAAAATCGTGGCTAATCTCATTTTGTATTTATTCAACTACAAAAACTTAAATCTGTTTAAAATGGTGATTCTGTCAGGATTATTTACCATTTCTTTGTAATTTCTTTCTTAATCTGTGAGAAAAACAATAACTCGAGCTCACCTCTCTTTCTTCAAGATGCTGAATGTGCTCCGCCAGCATCGGCAGCTGCTCCAACAGAGCGCCCTGTGTACAATAAGTCCACGCCTCAACAATTAAAACAAGATAAACACATACTTCTTTAAAATATTTCAAAAACTATTCTGATAATGACTATACAGCAGGCCCCAGACTTATGAACGAGTTCCCTTCCAGGAGCATATTCGTAAGCCGGATTCGTTTGTAAATCCGACAATGTGAGTCTTATACAGCTTTCACACAAACATACAATGTAAAGCATGACAAAAAAAAAAAACCCGCAAGACGAGTGAAGGACTGTTTACTACTGCTATAACGCAAGTGCTAACAGGAACTAATTTCACCATTTTAATCGACAAGATAAAAAAAAAAAAAGAAAGAAACTCCACCTTCTTCTTTAGAATGGCATATCCGGCGTCGGCGCTGGCTGATTCTCGCCGCTCGTCTGCGAGTCGAGCCTGGGCGAGAGTGGAGGATGCCGAGCGAACGCTCTCCTTCTGCCTGTTCATGCTTTTAGCCCAGCGTTCCATGTCCTTAGCGATCTGAAGCAAAGACGCGCAACCGTAAGCACTGTAAATTGTCTTAAAAGATATTATTCTACAATGGACAGCACGTGATGCAGCTGACCTGCTGTGCGGTCTTGGTTTTGGGTTTGTCCTTCTTGTCCTTTGTCAAAGCGGAGAGGTCGGAGGTTGCTGCCGTGGCATCGGGATCCGTGCCGTCGTTAGGAGCAGAAATGTAGGTGTGTTTATCCCCGTCCCAGTACATGTACTGCTGAGTGTGAGAGTTGTAGTAGTACTGAGGGAGGGGGGGGAACCCAAAGAGAGACATATCTAGTTAAATCACATTGTTATAGATATTAGTTTTAAATACAGTGGAACCTTGGATCACGAGTTTAATTCGTTCCGAAAGCAGGATTGTACAGTGTAACCTCGGATTGCGAGTAACTCTGTTTACAAGAGTTCCGCAAGACAAGCAAAGATTTTTAATAAAATTTGACTTGAAAAACGAGCATGTCTTGGTTTACGAGTGTCGAGTTTTTTGACACCAACACACACACACCGACACCCCCCCTCCCCGACTTCACACAGACACACACACTCTGCTCTACACAGAAACTCTGCTCTGTCGCGATTCTTTTTCAAAGGTAAGGTGCTGATTAATTATTATTTTTTTATTTTACAGCAGTGATTAAGTTAGTCTGCGCTCATGCGAGTGTCATTAAAGAGATTTCTTTTTTTCCCCCCTGTTAAAACAGTATTTCCGTTGTGTGTGTTTGTTGTGAAACTTAAAAAGCAAGGTGGAGGGAGGAGGTTTACTGTGTAAGACGAGGCGAGGGAAGGGGCTAATTCCACACACACACACACACACACACACAAACGGAAACACTTCCAGAATTAATTATGCTCATAATCCAAGGTCCCACTGTATTTCAAAACACTCGTAAACCATCACCATAATTTTCCCATAAGAAATAATGAAAACACAAATTATTCGTTCCACAGCCCCCAAAAAATACATAAAAATAATTAATACAATATATAAAGTAAAAATAAAACAAATTAACCTGCACTTTACCTTAAAAAAAAAAGTCTAAATAAATCCCGACAGGTGAGTGTTTCTGTTTATGCGCGCAGGTGTCTGTATGTGTGAAGCCGAGGGGGAGGGGGGGTGTAAAGGCGAGAGAGAGAGAGAGAGAGTATGTCGGTGTCGAATTATGTGCGCACGCACACACAAGACAACAGCGGAGACAATTACCCACAATTCCGCAGCGCAAGAGAGAGAAAAACCATTGGCTCATTGTGATCAAGTGACGCTCGATGTCAAAATAAGAAGCGCATGTGTGATGCATGCTACTCGGTACTCGTAATCCAAGACTTGCTCGTTTTTCAAGTTTAAAAAAAATAATAAAAAATTAAATAAAAAATCTTGCTCGTCTTGCGGAACACTCAAACAGCGTTACTCGCAATCCGAGGTTCCACTGTAATACAATAAAAATTTGTTTTTAGAGGAATCCCAGATGCTATTCTCAGAGCTGTTTTCCACTGTATTGGACTGTGAACTCTGTTCTGTTGAGTATCTTCATGAACTTAGAATTATTTACCATTGGGACAGCGTTACAAGACAGACATTTTCTATCATCGTGCTCGCGGACTGATTCATTGAAACTTGGGAGGCCGACTCATTTCCGCAGACCCCCACACACACACACATATATATATATACACAAACATATCGGACTTTAGACATTTTATACATTCACTTACACCCTGAAAATATTGTATATAATTATAAATATTGATATCTGGTGCATATTTTTTGTACAATACACGTGAACGACTTCTGCGATTGGACTGGAAGTAGAACTGTGGTCTGTTATGAACATTCGTTATGAATTTCCGCAGATACAAGTCAGGGACTACCTGTAGAGGACATTCATCAACAAGGTTTCTGTTGCATCGTACGTTTTCCAGGCTGTGCAAAAAGTAATTTAAATTCTGTAAAATTGTTTCTCTCAGTCTATGGAGATAAACCACACACTCTAAGAGGAAGCTAAAAACAGGTGAATTTAAATAATACAGCCATCACGATCAAACCTGAAACACAACCGATATTTTACCTGTGAGTTGGGATCGTAGTAAAGTCCTGTCAGAGGATCATAGTAATAACCTGAGCTTTCATCATACTGATATGTGGACACGTCAGGATCAGCTGAAACAACAACACACAACTGGTAAATGAAATAACCCTCACTTTCTGAAAAAGATAAAAAGTTAAGCTACCTCGGATTTCATTCAGGTAAATTCGTCCCTGAATGCATCGAGATAAAGTGAAAACTCACGGTACTGCTGACGCTCATACTGTGTTCCTGGGGTAGCAGGCTGAGGCTTTCCAATGATCTCATCCTACACACACGCACGCACAGACACACAGACACACGCACAGACACACAGACACACGCACGCACGCACGCACAGACGCACGCATGCATAGACGCACACACGCACAGACAGTTGAACAAGTTATGCTGCCATAGAAAACTGTAGCAGAGACCAAAGAAATTTTAATGAACAATTTATCAAATAATTTAGCAAATGATTCACTTGTTCATTTACATAAGCTCTGCTTGTTTAAACAAGTGAATTGCATGGAGAATCATTTGACAAATTATTCACTCATGTGTTTACAAAAGAGCTGCCAGAGCAGCCAAGTGAATCAGTTAGAGAACCATTTAACAAGTGACTCACATTCATTTAAAACATGTTTGAAGTGAATCAGTTAAAGAATCGTTTAAAAAGTATTTACTTTTTCATTTAAAAAGATTACCAGGTAAACAAGTTAACCAGGTAAAGAATCATTTAGCACATTATTCATTTAGTCATAAACAAAAGGTTTGCTCTACTAAATAAATGAATCGTTTGGAGAATCGATTTAGCAAATGATTCACTTATTTACAACAGTTTTTTTTTTGCATAAACAAGTGAATCAGTTAAAGAATCAATTCCAAACTATTCAATTATTCATTTACAAAAATATTTGAGTAAACCAGCGAATCAATTAATGAATCATTTCAATCATTATTAATTTATTGATATACAAAAGAACAATTACTTTAGTAAAGAAGCGAATTGTTCGGAGAATTATTTAGTAAGTGATCGCATAAACGAAAATCAGTTAAAGAATCAGTTCAAAATTATTCAATAATTCATTTACAAAAACCATCTGATTGAGGAAACAAGTGAATCAGTTAAACAATCATTTAGCGCATTATTAATTCATTCATATATAAACTAAGATTTATTTTAGTAAAGAAGTGAATTGTCTGGAGAATCACTTAGCAAAAGATTCACTTATTTGTTTACAAAAGGTGGCTTGCTTAAACGCTAAACCAAGTTAATGATCTAGCAAATGATTTACTTGTTTAAAAAATGTTTGCCCGAGTAATGATTTAGTGAACCATTAAGCAAATGGCTGTAAAAGATTTGCTTGAGTAAGTAAGTCAACCAAAAACATTTGCCAACTCATTCTCTAATTGACTTGCGTGCTCATTCGAGCAAACCTTTAGTACATTAATATTAGCAAGTCTCCTGATAAATGATTCACTAAAAGGTTAAATTGTTTATTCAAGCCAGTTGTGTCTGTAAATGAATAAGTGAATAATTTGAGATTATTAGATAAGATTTTGAAAGTGCACATGCAAGCACTTACTCAAACAGCCTGACACACACTTTTTCTTATTACAGAAACATAAAAATCTTGCGTGAGCGTGGAGAGCTTTACCTGGTTTGGCCGTGCGCTGATAACTTGCGAGTGTGTCTGTGTGAGTGCGGGACTGATGGCTGCAGCTTCAGTTACCGTGGGAACCAGAGCAACTACAGAAAGACAGGAAATTAGTAAAGATAATTAAAACAATTGACGTTAGTGTCATGGGGTTTCCCTTACGAAGCTCACCTGGAGTCACACTCCCCCCTTCGTTCGTGCCGATTAACCCTGGAGCAGAGTTCGTCACTGGGCCCGCCCCTATAACCACCCCGGCCCCCTGATAGCTAACTGCTTCTGCAGTAACTCCTTCTGGTCTCTGCTGCGTGAACGCTGATGTTGCTGCCCCCTGCTGGTACAAGCTCACGTCTCCTCCTGCAGAAAGCTGATATGTAAAACAGAAAACTGAGTTAACTCTTAGATATGCACTGAGATATGAAACATGGAAAAAAATTATAAAAAAGTGACATTTTTAAGGTGTCCAAGTACAGTGGTTAAGGAATTACAAAATTTGCAAGAACTGAACATCCGACCCATGCAAGTGATTCACTGGATGCAGTTCATTTTCTCCATGATTAATCTGTAGTGTGTGTGTGTGTGTGTGTGTGTGAGTGTGTGTGTGTGAGTGTGAGTGAGAAACAGAGACCTGGGAAACCGCCCACTGTGCTGCAGCAATGGCTGTACTTGCGACTGTAGCTGCACTCACACGACTGCTGTCAGTCACACTCGCCTCTCTGAAAAGGAAACGGAGTGAAAGAGATGGAGATCAGGGAAGATTAACAGCTTGAGAATCAGAACCAGGCAAGAATGGTGGCAGAGAAGTGCAAAACAAAATAACAAAAGCAAAAACAAAATGACAAATTCAAAATCAATAAAAACAAAATAACAAAACCGAGAAAACTAAATTACAAATCAAAAAAACTAAATAACAAAATACCAAATCAGAAAACATAATTCAGATAAACCGGAAAATGTCGGTATAGTTTTTCGTTTTCTGATTGCGTAGTTGTTTCAGGTTTTTAAAATTTTGTTTCTGGATGTGGTATTCCGTTTCCCGTATTTGTTTCCCGTACGTGTTATTTCGTTTCCCGTACGTGTTATTTCGTTTCCCGTACGCGTTATTTCGTTTCCCGTACGCGTTATTTCGTTTCCCGTACGCGTTATTTCGTTTCCCGTACGCGTTATTTCGTTTCCCGTACGTGTTATTTCGTTTCCCGTACGTGTTATTTTATTTTCTGTTTTGTTATTTTGTTTCCTGTATTTGTTATTTTGTTATATGCATTTGTTTTGCACTTCTTGGCCACCGTAGACGGGTATAAAAGGTGCAATAACAGCCCATGACGAGTAGAATTAACTCCAGGTCATATAACTCTCCTGGTTGCACAGGATGCAATCACCTTGTACTTTAACATGTTGTGTTCGAAACAAAAAAAAAAAAAAAAAACCTTAGCTTGACTTTTTGTCTAAGGACATGCCCACATGTAGACAGGTATTTTAAAAAACAAAGATTTTGCTCTGAGGTTTTGGCCTTTCGTCCACACGCAAACACAGTTTTGGTCATTAAAAAAAAGAAGGAAAAAAAAAAAGAGTTCTTGGAAAATTCTGTGCAAAGTGAAGATTTTCCAAAATTCCGTTTTTCAGTGGTGTTGCGAGGACACGGGGAAACAGATTTTGGCACCTTGTGTGCCGATGATGTCAATGTCTGTGTGCTAGTCTCCTTGATTTGACGTCAGCTTTGTTTATGAGGATATTCGTGCAATAGCAGACTTGCGTACAGTTAACTAGTAACTGTGTTAACGCTGCTTACTGGGCTTTTTTTTTTTACATCCGTGTACATACACACTCACGTGTCACGTTAATGAATAGAGGTGCCTGAATGTACTACGAAGCTCACTGCTGCTACATACTGTACAAAACTCAGAAGACACAGAGTGATGCTGTTTTGTCTAGGCTTCTGATTGGCATCCTGTTGATCCTGAAGTGTCATGTGAAGAGAAAAGCTCACGGCTAATCATCAAATATATTCATAGTGCAGGATAATGACTACAAGTCATCCCTTATGCAGGAATCTACACATTTCCTATTATTATTATATTATGTTTGGTACCACTTTTCAGCCTCATCAGGGAGTTTCTCAAGGCAAATAAAACCAGAGACACGGGGTAATGTGTTGCTCTTTCTGCACTGTATAGATCTTGCCAATATAGATTACGAGGCTTTGTTGAGAGTCTAATGTGTCGTGTACTTGTGCTTGTTTTGTGTACCGTTTTGAGCCCTTGGCGAACTCCACAGTCACATTTTTCCCATCGATGGACAGAGGAGGCTGAAGAGCCTGAAGGATCTGCAGCAGCTGAGATGCCTCCTGTGGAATAAAAAACATGGAAATTTACAACACTGGTTTGTCTTGTGAGTTTTTTCCTCGTTTTATCTCTCTATTTCCATTATCCTTGTCAACATTTCAAACTCCATGTCTCTTGGGTTATATTTAAACACTTTATTTCAAGTTACCCCTTCATAAAGTGTTTAGGCCACTGGAAAGTATTAAAAGTAGTAGTATAGTTGTAATAATTATAGTGTCCTCAAACTGCTAGCTCATTTCGAGAGCTAATAATAACATTGTAGCTTAAAGACGAAACGAAGTAAAAGATACTATATATACATAGCATTCCTTACAAGTCGTATACGTCTTTAGAGGATGGTGTGTGCTGCAGATGAGGATACTGTACCACGATGGTTGTGAGCTGTACGAAGGCGAATCCACGATTCAGCTGCGTCTGTTTGTCTTTAATGAGCCGGACGTTGGAAGAAGAGAGAGTAGCGAACGGCGCCAGAGACGACAAAATGGCCTCCAACGTGGTGTGAGGACCGAGGTTCCTGAGGATTAGGGCTAAGATCAAACACACGCAAATTAGCGATGCACTTAAAAAGAATATTAATCATCATAAAAACAGGACTTTTTGTCTCACATTTTATTTATCCACTTTTTGGATTTATATTTGAAATTATAACCTAAATATGACTGCAAGCAACGATGAGCGGGCCCAAGCACCCTGACGGACCAGAAATACAACGGGCACATGCATTTAAAGGGGACATGCCAATACCATTATTACATGGTTTTAGAAAAGGGGGATTTTATGTCTAGACCTCCAAAAAGCCCCACGAGAAAGAGGGAAAAAAAAAAAGAAAAATGCATCACACTATGATGTCACCAGTGTTGGGGAATGTTACTTTTTAAAGTAACTAATGACGGTAATTTTGCGTAACGTAATTAAAAAGTAATCAGTTACATTACAGCATTAATTTCAAATAAAAAGTAAGTAGTTTGAGTACTTTTCCATTGCAGAAAATGAAAACTCCTTTGTGATTCCTCATGCATGTTGTTTTAGTCAAGACCTTTATAAATATTCTACCATCATCACGCAGCGAAGTTTGGCCCATAATCTGTTAACTACTAATACCCCTATCTCACCTACACGGTTTTGCATAATCCAAAAAAGTAATCCAAGTACTCCAACATAATGCATTACACCCAACACTGGATGTCACACTAAAACTTATAAACCACTTTTTGGCCTAAGTTTAAGGTGTCATCACGATTGACCTGTTTGAGAAATCGGAAATCCCTCTGCAACTTTGCATCCTTAATGTCTTGAGATCACATAGGCCCGGTTTGGTGGCGATCCTATAAATTCCCTAGGAGGAGTATATCAAAATCCATCGGATGTGTTTGGAAAATGACCCAAAATAACTGACATGCAGTGCTAACATCCTAATGCTGTTGTCATAGTGCTTGGGCCCTAAATATGAAAAACCCCTGCTTAGTAAAAGTGTGTGTGTGACGAGGTCGGAGGGACGTACTGTCGTTTGCTGCCTCTGCGGTCTGAGATGAGGCGGAGACGTTGAGCAGAGGGGTGGCTGTCTGATAGATGCTAGGAAGAGGCAGTAAACCCTGGGACGAGTCCTTTGACTGTCTCGGGGGTAAATCTTTATGTGGCATGGCCAGTTTGTGCTCGGCGTCTGAAGAAAGAGAGAGAGAGAGAAAGAAAGGAAATTTTACCAGCACCATACAGACGCATTCATCACATGATCGAAATCCTGAACGCTTATTAGAGCTTAAAATAAACTTTTTACTGAAGCTGCATGAATCTAGACGTACAGAAAACCTAATTTTAGTCACATGTTCCACTTTTAAACATGAGAATTTGACAGATCTGTGGAATTAACATAATTGCAAGAGATATATATAAATATCAAAGAAGGTTTTAATATTCTATTAGTTAGAAACGTTACTCAGACAAGGCATATCTTGCGTCATCTCTAAGTTGAATGTAAAATTAGACAGTTGTAGATTTGAGATGTGACAATCGTGACGACTGAGGAACGCTTTGAACCTTTCAGTGATTTGATTGCAGTCACTGAATTCCTATTGTCTGTCCAAAAGGATGAGGAATTCCTAAACTAATAATAACAACATGCACATACATCAAAACAAACAGGAAGTTTTTTTTTTTTTGTTCTCCAGCATTTTTACCTGCTTTTGGAACTCCACATTTGAAACATTTCTCCCTTCGCTTGAAGTTCTGCACTCCACACTGAAATGTACCAGACAGCATATTAGCCGAACAGAAACCAGGCGTAAATGACCACGATCACACACTGGACACACATCCTTTTGCATGAAATACTGCAGCATTCAATACTCCTCATCGCTATCATCACCACCTTTGTATGAGTCATATTGGAAACACGATCACAACACGTCGCCTGTATTATAAACACTGTATTTTAAACTTAGAAAAGATATATGATGTACTAGGGATGTTAAATCATGAATTATTACTCAATTAACTGACATTTGGAATAAATAGATTCAAAAATTTTACGGTCAATGTTTGTTTTGCAAAATACATATCTATAACTTGTTTTTCCAAAATGTTCTCCTTAATTTAGTCGTGTCCAAACAAATTGTTGCAATTTTGCGTCTAGAATACTTTAAACAAAATTTCAATTAAGAAAAAAAAAAAAAAGGTGCTTTTTATTATTATGTATTAATAGTGATTAATTATTGATTGCTAATGTGTCCAACAACTTAAAATATGCAAAGTTTTAAACCCTATAGAATTCTGTAGTGCAACTTTTAGTTTCAGTTCCGAATTGATATTTCTCCTTAACCTCTTAATATCGCTAGGATTCTCCAGGGTCAGTGCTTTGTAAGAGTCAAATATTCAGATGACCTGTAACTTTGTGTAAGCCTTCGTGGCTGACGAGCTTGTTTCATGGACGTTTATACAAATAAAATAAATTTTATTGAACAGAAAATTGGATTTCTTGGCAAATCCTCATCAGACAGGAAGAATGAAACGCTTCAGGATGGGTGTTGGTTCAACCAATCTCTAGTTTGACCTCTAATCCAGTTGTTATACATTCAGTTAAAATCTGGAATCAGGTCAGACTATCGTTTTCCCTTAAAGTTACCACAGGCTGCCCCAATTGCTAAAAATGACATGTTTGTTCCATCAACGATGGATAATGCTTTTGAAGTTTGGGCTAGAAAGGGTTTGGTCTCACTGTCTCAGCTTTATATTGATGGAAATTTTGCATCCTTCGAACAGTTGGTACAGAAATACGATATTCCCAAATCACATTTTTATAGATACTTGCAGCTTCGGAACTTTGTGGCATTGAGTTCTAATAATTTCCCATCATGCCCTCCACTTTCTTTATTAGATTCAATATTTGAACGTAAATCAGTACAAAAACAAACTATACGCAGGATTTATGAATTACTCAGTATGTATGATTCAACACCTTTAGATTTACTCAGAAATAAATGGGAGACAGATTTAGATGAACCAATTTCAGAGGAAATCTGGCACAAAGGAATACAGGGAATTTCCTCTTCATCCATTTGCCTTAGACATGCTGTAATACAATTTAAGATTGTGCGTCGTCTACATTGGTCAAAAGTCGGACTTTCTAAGATCAAAGTTGATATACAGTAGATACCGCATGTGATAAGATGCAGGCAGGCTCCTGCAACTCTGCTGCATATGTTCTGGACTTGTCCAAGACTCTACATGTTCTGGACTAATATTTTTCGAGACCTTTTCTGAACTATTTGGAGAGATAGTAGAGCCATCTCCATTTATTGCATTGTTTAGTGTGGCCCCAGAAAACACTAGTTTGAACCAAAGGAAAATTAAAATATTGGCTTTCTGTTCCCTTTTGGCTCGGAGACTGATACTGACTAAATGGAAAGACCCTGATCCACCTACATTTAGCCACTGGATAAGGGAAGTGATGTACCATCTTAAGCTGGAGAAAATTTGATATACACTTAGGGGGTCTACTGACACCTTTTATAATATTTGGCAGCCTTTCTTAACTTTTGCTGAGGGCATGAATGCTGATAATATTGTACTGTAAAGGAAGGTTGTGGGGAAGATTACTTACATATGTTATTTTGTTTTTTTTTTATCTTTTTATGGACATCTGATTGTTATAGCATCCTTGTGTTTGTCTGGGTGAGGGGGGGGGGGGTTGGTTTTGTGTTCTCTTTTGTTGTGTTTTCATTGTATAGTTTGAAAAAAAAAAAAGGATGGGTGTTGGAAAGGAATCAAATTTTGGGACGGAAATAACAACTCACTTCGGCACACCCCTTTGCTAAAGAGTGGTAATGGATGTAATATTATCCAACATAACTGCTTTCCTATTAAATGCCATAAGTGTTCACACGACTGGCAAACAGATCATTCACGGTGTACGTTAGCTAACTTTGCATAACTACACTATATTCCCAAAAGTATTCGCTCGCCTGCCTTCACATGCATATGAACTTGAGTTACCATCCATTTCTTAATCCATAGGGTTTGAATATGATGTTGAGCCCCGTCCCCTTTGCAGCTTTAACAGCTTTGACTCTTCTGGAAAGGCTTTCCACATAGTTTACGGGAATATTTGTCCATTCTTTCGGGAACGCATCTGTGCAGTCAGGTTGGAACTGGTGTGAGTTCTTCGTGTTTTTCAGGAGTTGGGCTCGGCCCTTTACTTCCGGTGAAAGAAATTCTTCCAGGACATTTTGGACAATTCTAGGATGGTCCCTTCCTGTTCCAACATGACTGCGAGACCAGTGCACAAAGCAAGTTCCTTAAGGTCACGGATGAGCGAGTTCAGTGTGGAAGAACTTAACTGGCCTGCACCTCAATCTGACGGACCACCTTGGGGATGAATTAGAGCGGAGACGGCGAGCCAGGCCTTCGGTGTCTGACCTCACAAATGCCCACGAACACACTCGCAAACATTGTGGAAACCTTGATAGAAGCTGTTATAACTGCAATGGGAGAGCCGAGATCATTTTAAACTCTATGGATTAAAGACTTGGACGTTACTTGTGAAGGCAGGCGTGCGAATTCTTTTGGCAACCTAATGTATATCACTAATCAAAATCACCAGTATATCACCAGTTTTTTTTTTTTTTTTTTAAAAGCCAGTCATTTTTCTCAGCACACACCAAAGTATTTGATTCTGTACATAATTATCAGTCACTCAATTAATTTTATTTTTAATTCAGGAAGAACAAACAATGTGAAATTGATAAATAAATGTAATTGAAAACAATTGTAAACGTGTGCCTACCTTGTTACAGAGCCAGTCCTCGTTAGCACGTGGCTTTGGGTCACTATAGTGCATAGACACTCTGTGTCCCAGAACAGTGAGCACTCTCTGATGGATGGAAAAAGAATGAGAGAAGGAGGGGAGAAGAGAAAATATGGCAGTCAGTGTCAAGATGAAGAAAAAAAAACACAACAGACCTCAGCTCACAGAAAGAGAGAGAGAAAGTAAGAGAGAGAGAGAGAGAGAGAGAGAGAGAGAGAGAGCGAGAGAGAAAGTGTGAGAGAGAGATCACCTTCAGCCAGAGAAAATTGGGACGGACGTGCCAGCCTCTCTCGGCCATTACCACTTCACCACCCCTCAATTTCAGGGGTAACACGCGGAATATACCTGCAGTTCTTTCCTATCCAATGCACAACCCATCGTTATGAACAGGCAGGTCGACACGCCCCCTTGTCCTGATTGGTGGATTGCATTTACTAAAAATTTACCATAAAGGCCATAGGCTTTGTACACAAACGGTACAATTTCTTTTAAGAGCAAAGCAGAAATTTTATTCATTACCACAGCCAAAAGAAAAGAACAGAAAAAAAAAAAAAAAACACTCCAGTGACTATGCGCACACTGTGTGCGCTTGTGTGTGTGTGTGTGCGTGCGTGTGTCTGTGTGTGAAGTGACCTGGTTGGTCTCCATCCAGCGGCTGGCCTCCTGCAAGTGATTAAACTCGACGAAGGCGAATCCTCGGCTCTGACCTGCACACACAGCGCCGAGCCACAACAACACAACACAACATCGCAGTGAGGGGTTAATGCAGTCACTCGGACAGAGAGAGAGAGAGAGAGAGAGAGACAATGTGTAATGTGTGCATATAAGAATGTGAGATGGAATAGAAAGAGATCCACTGGTTTTGCTTTAACAGACAAACTAACCACCCACGCCCACACACACACAGAAAGAAAACTTCATATGGTCAGTCAGAATTTCCCCAAAACATTTTTTTTTCCCAAAATTACCTTTTCATTTAATTATCATTTAAGCCGAATTCCAACTTTCCAGATCCCCAGTACTTGTGTCCAGGAACGAGTGCTCCCTCCCCACTCACTGCCCAGCATTCACTTTTTTTTTTTGCTCTCCGTACTCGGGTACACCTGTGTATTTACAGCAGGTGGCAGTATGCACATAATCGGTTCGTAAGCCGCCGTTAAACACAAGATTAATGATCCAGATTCCAGATCCTAATACGACTTTACAGATCCCCAGCTCGCACTTTGGTCAGCCATAACCCTTACTTCACCAAAAATCGTTGGCTTTTCCATGTCTTTATCGACCACAACGATTTTCCTGTAGCTCCGCCTTAAGTGTCTCGCTGCGATGCCACAGCTAAAGACGTCATAGCGTGTGGTCTGAGCCATGGCAAGCTACACGACTTAGTAACAAATAACTGTAGTTATTTGTAAAAAAAAAAAAAAAAAAAAAAATTGTGTAAGCAGGAACTGGGCTTTACAGACAGATCCCGTGTCATACCTCCTGATAGAGGACCGTCCACTGCTGCCTTTGGGTCTCACAAAATTTTACTTTAAAACACAATAGGACTGTACGACCCGACACGTACCGTGGGCCAAAAGCAGACATTATGAATTCAAATGGTAGGAAGAATTTTTCACAAATTTTGCATTCTTTAGTACCGTACAGCTTTCCTACTGAAGAGCATGACTTGGGAAAACGAGTCTAACTTGGGAAGATGTGCATCCTGTCTGAGTACTGAGTGTGTGTACGAGTGTGTGTTTGTGGTGGTCATATTTTCCCTGTGTTTGACTTACCTTGCAACTCTGAGCTCTGAATTCTGTTCATCATTTATGATCTCAGTTCGTTTGAGGTAGAAATCAAGAAGAAAAAAAGAAAAGAAAAAAAAAGAAAAAAGATTGGGGTGTGTGTTTTCCTTTCTCCTCAGCCCGTATCATCAGGGTTACAGAGTGAAGAAGCTGATATGTTACTGATCTAAAGCAGTACACAGCGCTTCGGTTAGCGTGTTTGCGCTTTAGTCACTAATGATTTGTATTTGTGCACAGGAACAAATGCTCCCTCCTCCCCCAATGCCCAGCGTTCACATTATTTTTGCTCTCCGTACTCGGGTACACCTGTGTAGTTACACTCTCTGATCCAGCAGGTGGCAGTATGCACATAATCGGTTTGTAAGCCACCATTAAACACAAGAAAAGAAGAGAATAAGGAAGTCAACCTTTGTGCCAAATATAACTGATTTTCAGTAAACGAAAAATCTAAATAATAATTATTAAATGTCAAGTGTGACTCTTTCGTATGCCTTACTATTGTATCAGCTGCGGCCGTGGAGGTCAGAGGATGAGATCGAAGCGCGCTACATGCACAAGAAGATTTATGTGCACGAATGCGCTGTACTGTACTGTGAACACGTCTTCAAGCAGACTCGGGAACCGAGTCATTAAGTTCCGAGTGTTGTTTGGATTTTTTTTTAGAGTTTCCTTACTTGAATTGAGTGCAGCGGTAATTAAATAAAGCAAGACGTTTTCTGTGAACAGCAGTTATGGTTGGATGTAACGCTCCGTAGAGCAGCGCAGACTGTACTGTAGGTGACAGTGTCAGGATGGAGGAGGTTTAATAAGACTTCCCCAAAACTGTTGGTGGTTTGATAAATAAATAAATAAATAAAAGGCCTGATGGGAAAATTCTCACCTGATGATTTGTTCCTCATGAGGCGAACATCTCGCGGCTGAATCCCCTGAACCTGCAGCAGGGCTCGGATCTGACAAACACACACAAGTATATATACAAACATATAGAAGGTGCAAAGGAACATCATACCAACCACATTAATACTGAATATCATACAAATACATATAAATCTTGTGCATACAATAAATTAAAAAGCCACACAGAACACAGGTTATCATCAAAATAATAAAACCTTTTCTTATATAAAATTTATTGAAATTATAATCAAGCATGTAAAAAAAAGTATACCGCAGCTATTTTGTATTTAATATATTTAAACATAAAATAGGTGATGGAGATAATAAAAAATAATTTATTAAAATCTTATAATCTTATACAATTCAAATCTAATAAAAAAAGAATTAAAAATAAATGTGTTCATATGGTTATTTTAAAAATTGTGATTTTTAACAATAAAATAATATTAAAATATTAGTATTAGATTTTTCACCCAACAGTTAAATTAAAAATCACAAAAAGAGTTAGAGGTGATAATTATCTAAGGTAATGATCAATGTTGTACCTTTGTGTGTGTCTGTGTGTGTGTGTGTGTACCTCGTTGGCGGTGGCGTCAGGTGGGAGCATCCTCAGCATGATGATGTTGCTGGGTTTCTGGTCTTCAGCTCTGTAATCCTGATCACGCAGCTCTGCGTCCTCTACGCCCGACTCCGCCCTGTAACTCATCTCTCCGTCCTCGTCCCTCCATCCGCCCTGCTGCACGAGAGAGAGGAGGAGCGTGAAAAGACAAAGATTCTTGCTAGCTAGTTACAGATATGTCTCAGATTTCACAACAGTAGTAACCACTAGTAATGAGGGGAAGGTTTAGATGCCGTCCCACCTCTCAGATTTATTTCATCCAGATGTTTAAAACGCTACCATGATTTTGTCAAACGAAGTTTATAATTTACTTTTTTAATTTAAGTTTATAATTACTGTTGTTGCTATTAGATGAACCAGTTAGTTAAAACAACTAAAGTGAATAAGGTTTAAACTTTATAGAGAAAACAGAGGTGAAAAGAAAAATATAGGAAGACAATATAGGAAACACAGCTTGTTATGCATCCTGTGCTGATCCTGGTGCTAAGATGATCCACATGGTTTCGAGAAAGAAAAAGAATGATTAAAGAAGGTATGAAAGAAAAGCAGGAAAAAGAAAATGTTTCAAAAAGAAAGAACAATAAAATGAAGCATGAACAAAAGGAAGAAGGCGGGAAACAAAGAAAATCTTGAAGAGAAAAGGCAGGATGAAGATCTAGAAGGAGAGGTGCGGAAAAAAGGGACACCATGAACGAAAGATCAAAAAAGCAAGGATGCAAAAAAGATAAAAATCAAGACAAAAGAAGGCCTGTGGAAAGAAAAAAATGAAAATGTAAAAAGAAAAAGCAAGAAAAAAAAGCAAGACAGAAATGTTTAGAAAGTAAGAAATGATAAAAGGTATTCAGAGAGGAAGCAAGCAAGAAAAAAGAAAAGATGGGTAAAGAAATACAAATAAGTCATAAAACATTTACAAGCAAGAAAAAAGAAAGTGCCATAACATTTTTTTAATTACTACAAAAAAGGCTGTGGAAAAACAGAAGAAAGAAAGAAAGTAAGAAAGAAAATCTCAAACATAAGGCTTAAAGAAAGGCTGTAAAAAAAAAGGATGAAAGGAAGAAAGAACAAAAATGCTGGTAAAAGGAAATCAAGCATCAAAAATAAAAAAATCTCAAAAGGAATGAGTGAAAGATTGGAAGAAGGGCTGTGGAAAAAAAGGACAAAAGAAAGAAAGAAAAACAATCTCAAAAGGAAAACAAACGAAGGGCTGTGGAAAGAAAGAAAAAGAAAGAAAGACACAAAAATAGAAAAATAAAATTTCTAAAAGGAAAAAGATTCGGACTGTGGGAAAAAAAGATGAAAGGAAGAAAGAACAAAAACTCAAGCGAAAAAAGAATGGAACGCAAGCATCAAAAGAAAAGAAGAGAAAAAAAGAAAGAAAGAAAAATGTCTGTAATAATCAGACAGGGTGCAACAATGTAACGTGACTTTAGAAAGCGTCAGTGACGTAGAACAGGAGAATGTTTCCAGAGAAATTTAATCGTTATTATTATTAAGGTTAACGTTTCCCATGATTCCCACCCTTCTTGATCGGACACTTCTGGAATATTTCTCCTCCTCCGTTTGTCCTCCGTCTCTCCTCCAGTCTTCTGTTCTGCGTCTATAGCGCTCATAGTCCCGCGAGTGGACGTCGTGCTCATTGTCCGCCCGGAGGTCTCTCTCCTCCTGCTCGAAGTGTGCGTGGGAATTCGAGAAGCCGCTTCCTCGCCGCGGTCCGTCTCCGCCGTCTCGGTTTCCTCTTCCTCTGAACCGGCTGTCATCAAACTCCCCGCGTCCCTGCTGCCTGTCTTTACTTAAACCCTCGCCATCAAGCGGGTAACCGCGGTAGTCCACGTCTCTATAGTCGTGATCCTTGTTTTCTGGGCGTCCCGTACGATCGCAGCGTCCACTCCTAAAACCCGAAGAGAAAGAGTTTGAAATCACTCAACACTTCGACACACTGTTACATGACACACAATCGACCAGAGTGACTGGACACACACTCTCTTGCGCTCTAAACGCAGTTCATCAACCAGGATAAACATCTCATGGTTAAGGATGGGCCGAGAAAAGAAGAGGCAAAAAGAAAAAAGCAAGACTGAAGAAATAAAGAATGTTATGCAGCTACAAGATTCTAATTATTTAAGTAATAAAGAAATGGAAACTCCGAGAGAGAGAGAGAGAGAGAGAGAGAGAGAGAGAGAGAGAGAGAGGGAAAAGGTGAAAAAGAAAGATTTTTCTTCATTCTTGTTTGCTTTCTTTTCACGAAAGAAGAAACTAAATATGAAAGAAAAAAGTTGTACAGGTTCTGGAAAGAAAAGACGAGTGAGGTAATGAAGGAAGGAAGGAAAGAAAGAAGAGACAAGAAAGGAAGAAAGAAAAAGAAAGAAAGAAAATGAAGAAAAGAAAGAAGAGACAAGATGTGAAAGAAAGGAATAAAGTGACAAAATGAAGGAAGTAAGCAATAAGAGACAAAATGTGGAAAAAAAAAAGAAATAAGTTTTTCTTAGCATCTTAGGAGAGAAAATGTGAAAGAAAGAAAGTAAAGTAATGAAGGAAAGAAAAAAAGAAAGAAAGGCATGTAGCTACCAATTACAACCTCATCACACACTTTTTAATTAAACAATAATGTAGTTCTATAAACCGTCCTCATAAAAGTGCTTTCATAACACAGCTCATTTGCATTTGATAACTCCCACACAACTCCATATAAGGTAAAGTGCACTGACAGCTAAGAGCATGATATGAACAGTCTGAAAAAACAGAAGCAGGGGTTATTTTAGTTCACTTTAATGACAAAAATATTTTATAAAATAATAAGAAGATATTGTGTTCTCACACTCACACAGAGTCAGGAGGACGAATAGGATGAGAACTATTTTTATTTCTGAAATGAAAAGATTTCCACTTATCTAAAATTTCACATAAACACTCGCACAAAAAAATTCTGTTGCAGCTTGATTAAACTGAGAGTCAAAGGGAAGCATTAATATTTCTATTTTGCCGTGTTCATCACTGAACGAGCACTCAGTCTGCTATAAAAATATCAGTTTCATTTCGACTCAAATAGTTTTATAAAAAGAACAGAATGTCGAAAGCCTTTTCACTCACCGCCTCCCGTAATCCATGATCGGTAACACGACCTGAGCAGCCTTCTGAAACAACACACACACTTCAGCTATTAAAGATTTGGTTTTGTGCTCACAATAAATGTAGAATCGGTTTAAGAGCTGAATGTTTAAACATTTATTTTTTTATTAAAACCATTTGAATAACATGATATAAACGTAAACTTCGTATTTTGAAATTGGAAATTGATTATTAAACACAAATTCAAATACATTAGCATGAATTAATCTACCACAAAGCCACAAATCACAGATTTTAAATCATAGACTGAATTAGATGTGTTATATGCATTTGGATCTGTATTTATTTTTCTACTTTCAGAGTCCTAAAAATTATATCATGGAGAAGCGAAAACTTTAAAAGTGTCAAAAATGTGATTCTCGATGAAGTAGGAAATAAAACAACAAAATTAGCTGCAAAGTTGATCCTTAAAGAAAGGAAGAAAGAAAAGGAAAGGAAAAACAAAGGAAAAATATCTAGAAGGTCTGTGAAAAGAAAAGACATAATGTAAAAGAAAAAAAAAACAAGAAAGCCAGATAAACAAAAATAGAAGAAAAAAAAAACAAGCTAGGAAAAAAAGAACAAGCAAGAATGAAAGAAAAAAAAACACAACAATAAATTAACAATGAACCAAAGAAAACAGTAAAAAAGCAGGAAAGAAAGACAGGAAGAACCCTCAAGACAAAACCAAAAGAAATAAAGTGACCAAGCAACTAAGCAAGAAAAAAAAGCCTGGAAAAAAGAAAATCAAGTGAAATAAAAACATATAAAATAAATAATAAAAGCAAGCATGAAAGAAATAAAAAGGAAAAATAAATAAAGTAGGTAAAAAAGAAAATATCTAGGAAACGAGGTCCATAGAAAGATGAGAGAAAATGTAGAAGAAAGAAAACAGAATCAAAAACAAGCAAAAAAAAAAAATCTCAAAAATGAAAGAAAATAAAGAAAGAAAGTATGAAAAGCATACAAGCAAAATTAAAGAAAATGAAGCAAGAAGGCAAGCACGCGGACAAGAACAAAAGAGAATAAAAGCAAGTATAAAGAAATAAAAAAGAAAGGAAAATAAATAAGTAAAAAAAAAGAGAAATTATCTAGGAGAAAGGAGGCCTGTGGAAAGACCAGACATAATATAGACAAAAGAAAACAGAAAGAAAGTAAGTGTAAAAAAGAGAGAGAGAGAAAAGAAAGAAAGATCAAGCAAGCAAAAAAGAAATAAAAAGGAAGGAGGCAAGAAAGAAAAACTGGGTCTGGCAAGAAGATGCAAAATATAAAGTAAAGAATAAAAGCCAGCACAAAGAAGGTCAGATGGTGTTGAAAAAGAGTGAAAATAAAAACAGCACATTCTGCAGCACAGTTGATTAATTTCCCAGTCCATCACACCCCTGAGATCACTTTAACCTGCTCGACACCTCACTCTTATTACCTACTGAGGGTTCAGTGATTCACCCACTTACAGTTACATTATAGTACTGTGGTACTGGAGTAAAACCACTTAGTCTGGAGTAAAACCAGTTAATCTGTGGTGTTTCAATTAAGCTAGTTTATACCAGAGCGGTTAGTTAGCTAGTTAATACGAGCAAACAGGAATAGAATTAGTTACTGGACTAGTTTAAAGTCAGAGCTAATATAAAGAGCTAGCTCGTTCATACTGTTTGTTAGCATGTGGTTGGTTATTTAACACTGTAGCGTTTGTAAACTGATATTAAACGGCGCTAATGTACACCAGTCCATCAGATATACGCTAACAGCGTTCATTAGCAAGCTAACTCCGTGCTAAAGAGGTGGCTAATGCTAGCTAGCTAACGTCAACAATTTGCTCCGCTTTGTTAGCTTTACTAGCATGCTAAAATGAAACAATAAATGTTCTCTGTAACGTCGTGCAGAAACCAGCGATACACTGGTGGTGTTAAGACTCTTACCTTTATTCAATAAACAGGTTTATAGTGTGGTGTTGGTGAGACTGCGCGTGCATGTGAGCGGCGCAGTGGGAGTGCTACTGTAGCTAACGGCTAACAGCAGCAGGGTTGCCAGATAACACGGAAACCCCGACTTGTGAACGCGACAAGTCTCAGAGTCGTGCTGCTACAGGGGACTAAATAAACGACGAGGTGTTGAGATGGAGCAGACTCGGTTGTTTCTCTCATCACAGGTCGCCACTGCAGTGATTTATGTGTCGCATACGCCTGCATTTTGGAAATGATTGTATAACATGTATTAACCATTCATTCATTCATTCATTCTCTCTATATACCACTTGTCCTGTACAGGGTCAGAGGGGCCTGGGCACGTGGCAGGGTACATCCTGGACAGGGTGTCAGTGCATCGCAGGCCACAAAAGAAAGAAGTAAAAGAATAAGAAAGAAAGAAGGCAGATGTGTGAAGAAGAGAAGAAAGAAAGAAAGACACAAAATGTAAACGAATAAAACATAAAGGAAGAAAAATCAAGCAGGCTATGGGAAGAAGAGATAAAAGGTGAAAGAATAAACCAGAAAGAAAGAAAGGATTTTTTAAAAATTAAAACGAAAACAAAAAGAAAGGGAAAAGGAGCAAGGAAAAGAAAGAAGAGACAAAGAACAAAATGAAAACAAAAAGAAAGAAAGTAAGAAGAGACAACAAATAAAATGAAAAGGAAAGAAAGCAAGCAAGCTATGGAAAGAAGAGACCTGAAAATGCGAAAGAATAAAACAAATGTGAACGAAAAAAAAAAACAAAATGTGTGAAAGAATAAAACAAAATGAAGGAAGGAAAGAAAGAAAAGGCCACTCGGGGGGGTTAACTTTAACTGAAAAGCACCACCTTGATTTAGTTCAGATTTTGTAACTGCAGAAACTTCGTATGATTATCAACTGACTTTTGGAACGAATTTTTGCACGGAACAAGGATTGTGAAATCTGACACCAATTACTTACATTGTGCTCAAGTTCTGAGTGACAAACCTCACAGCAAGTGAGCAGAAAAGGAAAATGAGCAAGATATGATTGTATACATCTAAGCATTTGGCAGACGCCCTTATCCAGAGTGACTGACATTTTTATCTCATTACATCTGAGCAATTGAGGGCTAAGGGCCTTGCTCAAGGGCCCAACAGTGGCCCTTGGTGGTTGTGAGGTTTGAACCTGGGATCTTCTGAACTGTAGTCCAATGCCTTAACCACTGAGCTCCCCCTGCCCCTAAAAAAGAAATGAGCAAGACCTATTCAAACGTGATATGAAAGTTGGGGTACTTATAATTCACCTTAGTGGAAAGCCACCCAAAGCTGGTTTCATTCATTTTTGCAGTTTTTAGTCAGCAAAAGCTGTTCTAAAAGTCAACCCACAATACCAAGGTTGCTTTCAGCAAGTGTTCAAAAGCAATTTCTGATTTTGACAGATTTTTCAAGCGTTGTTTTTAAATATTGGTAATATATTTGGTTGGCTGGAATGGATTATCTACATTTACATTATTAATGGGAAAATTAAAATCACAATATGAATTTTCGCCTGACTTCAGAACGAGTTAAATTTGTATGCCGAGTAATTGCGTGTAATTGCACCTCTATTTTCCAAATTCAGCTTTATGTGAATGTTCATTATTGCTCAAAGTTTGTGATCACTTGCCATTTTCTTTTTGGTTTGTGATTTTTCTACAGTAATACTAGGAATTTCAAAACTATGAAATGACAAATATGGAATTAGGTAATTATGTAACAACAATAAGTCAGTTGTTATTTTAAAATCTGGAGGTCAGCTGTTCTAGAATAGTTCTTGCAAGAAGAGTATGGTCAAGTGCATTTGCAAAACTGTCTCTCCTGAAGACCTTCCCAGGAAAGCAAGACCAAACCTTACCTCTACTGCAGCAAAGTTGTTCTCTTAGTGTTACCAGCCTCAGAAATCACCAATTAACAAACTCAACCTCAGATTAGAGCCGTTATGAAGGATTTACGGATCATAAATAGCAGATACATCTCAATATCAACTGGAGATTATTGTGTATTTTGGACACCTTCAGCATTGTTTTACAACATAGAAAGAAATAAAAATCAAGAACGACCTTGGAAGTTAAAAAGTGATCACAAACTTTTGAGCGGTAGTGTATAACACTGACACACAAAAAAAACCTCACACTTATTAATATAGTACAAAGAAAACACAATTACACAATGAATATAGTAAATAAATGAAGCGTAATGATAATCCTGTATAATTTATGTCTTTATGAGCGCTGGATTCTCTATTCGGGGGAAAAAAAAAGAACTATACAAAATTACACGTTTTAAGGACTTTTTACCTGGCTACTTGTCCATTATATAAAGCGAGTCAAAACAAACGAGACAAAGTTTGTTTTTTCAATTATTTTTTTTATTTTCTAAATGTTTAAAAAACTATGTTTTTAAATAACATGAAACCAATTTCCAAATGGATCAGGTCACTAATGTACAGCCCAGAATCCTGTAAGATACCAGGTATGAGAATAAAGAAAACGGAGGGTGAAAAAAAAGCACTCTAAATATACTCACTCATTTACAAAGAAAGATGCGCATGCATTCATGTACACACATATACAAACATACGTACAGTCAGTTCAACACGGTCAGTGAAGACAGAGATCAGGACAAAAAACCAGTGAGGGGGGAAAAAAAAAGATCATAGTGACTGATTCCTTTAAAAACCCCAACCTCGAATGCCCAGAGGAAGTCTTAAAATGACCCTGCGTAGTTTCTCTCACACCTTTGTTCACTTCCCCTTAAATATAAAGTCTTGGACTGGATTGTAAACTAGCTAGTATGCTAATTACTAGTTAAAAAAAAAAAATCTAGATGTTGAGCCACAAACCGTCCCACAAATCAGTTTCTCATGGCCTGCATTGTCCACCCTGTTGATGATGCAGCAGTGCCCAAGTGAGTATAACCAAGGGAAAGTGGACATGGGTGTATTAAAACCATTATTGGAACAGGCTCTATTCTGGGCTTTATGACAAAATATCCGAATCGCTAAGCTGTTCCAGACATCCTTATCATGAATCACGGTTTCTTTAAATCCCTGCCTTTGATTGGCCGAATCATGGGAATTAAACCCTGCCCTCCCTCCCTGTTTCACGATGGCAGACTTAAAGATCAGACCAGCCCGTACATAGGTTTGATGTCTATAGTAACAGACAGCCGCTCTTCTTGTTGCGCTTCTTGGCCTGCAGCGCCGCCCTGGTGGCCATCTCGAACACATCCCTCACGCCGTCTTTCGTCTTTGCTGAGCATTCTAAATAGCCGAAAGCGTTGATCCTGTTCGCCATGTCGCGACCTTCTTCTGGTTTTACGGGCTCCTGAAACAGACATTGGATTACTCATTAGCAAAATTATTTGTGCAGTCGTGTCTAAACATGAGATCACAAAATTAGTGTTGAAGATTCAAAGCACTAGAAGGCGGAGCTACCTTTACAGAAGCAAAGTAGGTGGAACTGACCTGGATACTTTTATTATTTTTGTTTTGATTTGCAGCAAGCAACTGTAATACAACAGTGAAGCTAAAATCTGGTGTAAGAAATTATTTTAGATCAGACGTTTTATTACTAACACTGCCGTCTTCTTACTTTCTATTAACTTGCAAATCACAGGCTTGTCAATTCATAGATCAACGTCTGTTTCTTAGACGGAAGAAAACAAAAGAAAAAATGCCATTTTAACTTGAAATTCGAGTTCAATCTGGCTATGATTCACATACTTTCTGGTGTTCACATACTTTTGGACATCATTGCTATTATATCGAAACAGCTTGTTACTAACAAATAAACGCACCAAGAACAAAAAGTACACAATGCCACAATTTCCGATCTCCAGTGTAAGCAGAACAAAGCTTAAGTTCTCTCTGACTAATTTGTAAGAGCAAACGTGTGTTCTTCATGTCGTGTCTCATTCCCTCTAAAAATATCTATAAAATAACTAAACTAAACGTATAAAATATTTCAAATGATGCGTTAAGGACACAGTGAAAGCAATCTGCTTAAAAAGAAGCTGTGAGCGAAATTAGCACATTGCTATCCTGTACTCTGTCTCACTGTATAAAACAATAAATAAACAGAAAAGAAAACTGAACCTGTTTCATTTTGGACAGCTCTCGTCGAGTGTGCTCGTCGTTCCTCAGGTCCTTCTTGTTCCCCACGAGGATGATGGGAACGTTCGGGCAGAAATGCTTTACTTCTGGCGTCCACTTTTCCGGAATATTCTCTGAAAGAAAACAATGATTAAATATTAATACAACACTGATGGTAAAAATCTCTGTACATCAACAACACGATGATTAAGTTTCTTCATTTTTATGATTTCAGACACGGCTCACCCAAGCTGTCAGGGCTGTCTATAGAGAAGCACATGAGTATGACGTCTGTGTCCGGGTACGAGAGTGGCCTCAGGCGGTCGTAATCCTCCTGACCGGCGGTATCCCATAGAGCCAGCTCTACCTGCACACAAACACATATCAGCTCAATTACACATCCTGTATGAAGCCTCAAACCTGCAGTTCTGCTGCTTGATCATCTTCATTTTCTCATTCCACTGGGCGTGGTCTCATTCACAATAACTCCGCCCACTATTACATGTCATGACTATACACACACTGTATATATACGCATGACATTTCCGCTCCACGGGAATATGGCATGTTTTTATAGTTCAGCATGTGAGTCAGGGTATAACCAGTATTACTGAACTGAAAGATGCTTTCTGATAAACAGCACGAAAATGACTGACTCGCATCATTTACTGACTTCTAATAACTTTTTTAAAGGTTTAACAAACCAATAAAAAAAATAAACCGGACATTAGAATCAAAAGGACAGCTTTCACATTCAGTTTTTTCCCCTTCGTTCAAACTGTAAGAAGAAATCAGAGCTTCTATATTTAATGTAACGATTTATTTTTTTATTTAATCCCTCGTCTTTCATACCTGCTTTCCATCCACTTCAATGTCTGCGACGTAATTCTCGAACACGGTGGGGACATAGACCTCAGGGAATTGGTCTTTACTGAAGACGATCAGCAAGCAGGTCTTTCCACAAGCGCCATCCCCTACGATTACCAGCTTCTTACGGATCGCTGCCATCTGATAAGATTAAAGAGAAATAATAATATCAATAACAATCCCTAACAATTTGGAATTTTTAACTCAGATGACAGAAAAACTGCCTATCTAAATGTCTAAACCACAATTTTGAAACTATGATGTTTTCCTCTTATCGATTATAGTGACACTAGCCAGTAATGGGTGTCACTCACACTGGTTGGTAGCTATAACTACATTTTCAGCTGTGATAGATTTCTCCCAAACGAGCACTGACCAGTAAGCATTGCTGTCCTGGAGGACTTTTTTATTTTGGGATTCATTTAAATGAGAGAAAGCCCATAGCGCTAAAGTTATTTAACAGGCTGTGTTTCATCATTAATTTTCCATTAGGGCATTGGTGGCTCAGTGGTAGGTTCCTCACGTGCCACGCGGAAGGTCCGAGATCAGTTCCCACCCTTTGATCAAACCCCAGCCACTGGATGCAGTGCAGGTCTCAACAAACGTAAAACCTGTTGCAAGCTGTGTATGGATCGGAAAGACCAACAACAACAACATAATACCCACTAAACAAAGGTTACGAACATGTTTATATTTGCTGTCAAGTCTAGTTCTTACAATGATTAAAAATGGCAGGCTAGGCTTTAAAAATAAATAAACAAGTAAATTAATTAATCGCCATGGACGCAACTGTAAAAAAAAAAAAAGAAAGAAAAGAAAATAGTACACTGTGCCTTTACAGATAAATATATAAAATCAAGAGCAACTCATGGAGGTATAAAACACTGTCTTGAATTGTCTTGGTTATTTTCCTACAACACCACAACTATAAATGTCTATGTGAATTCTCATATGAGCTGGTGAGGCTATCTGGGACTGAACTTCTTTCTTGTTCGGTAGAGATGTTTCACTACACATCCAAGTAGCTTCTCCCATCTGCAGTAAGTGTTAAGTTCCACAGATTTGCCCCTCCGTGTCTGAAAGGGTTTGTTACGTGAACAATGGAGAAGGTGAGAGTAGGAATGAGAGAGATTAGGAAGACTCATTAAGATGTAAAGACCAGAGAGAGCAGGGGGCGCCCCTAGGTGTGACCTTCCTGGCGGACCTGTGAAGAGGTCTTGATATTTCTGTGGACGGGTGAAAAAACTTATGAACTTCCGCTGACAGAAGAAGCTACTTACATGAGTAGTGAAACGTTTCTACCTAACAAAAAAGAAATCATTAACATAACAGTCACATCAAACATTATTTAATGTGTTGCACAGACAATCTTAAACACCTATTGAAGCCGTACAGCCACAAATGATTATTTAATGTAGCACTGTTACGCTTAGATTAGTCTGCATCTAACCGTCTTCATCAGTGGAGTGTTAATCTCTCGCAAACAAACAGATCACTATTTTCGATAATTTAAAATCATTGCCCAGCACAATCAGGAAAAATGTCTTAAAGCTCAATGACATTAATTACAAAAGGCCAATGAAAACACATTTACATTTTTTTTGTGATTACATCATGTAAGATCACGTGGGGGATTTAACTTGCTCAAAATGTCATGAAAATCAGCAAGCTGGTTGGAATCTGCTTCCTGAGCTGCTAGCACCTGTGCATGGCACTGAAACTTCATGAAAGATTTAGTGATATCACGCATACACACTTGCATGTGAGCATGTAAAACCTGGTACTCATTGGGCTTAACAACTTTCACAATGCATGTCATGGGTGCTACTCAAGAGTAAGTCAGGGTTATTTGCAAAATGCACCCAATAGAATATGATCTACTCCTCCTGGTCATATTGACCAAACCGGGTCAATATTAACACATTGCAGATGCAAAATTGTGAAGGGATTTTTGATGTCTCAAAAGGTTCTGCCATGGCGAGGATTTAAACGTATGGCAAAACGTGGCTAATAACTTCTTTACTTATATATATATAATTATATATTATTATGTCATAATGGTGTTGATATGTCCTCTTTAAATGCGTGCACTCACTGTCTTGTGGCGCGCCCTGTGTGGCGATGGCGCAGGTGCTTGGGCCCAATCATTGTTGCCTTGCAACTATATGTTTGAATTGTTTGCAAAACACACCAAACAGATTAGAATACATTCCTCCTAGGGGATTTACAATCGGCACAAAACTTGGCCAATATGACCTCAAGACACTGAGGATACAAAATCTGTGATATCGCAAAGTGTTTAACCATGGCGAGGCCTTAAACACATGGCAAAAAGAGGATAATATCCTCCTTAGTTTTATATATATGAATAAATTGTTATATAATATGTTATGTCATAATGGTATTGACATTTCCCCTTTAAATGCAGATTACCACTGCATTTCTGGTGCTCCCGATTAGTTTTTTTTTTCTTAAAAAAAAAAAGGAAAGTTAACTTTTGTTTTTTATTAAAAAAAAAACATGTTACACGAAAATATGTACTAGTAAAAGATTGAAAGGTTAAAAATCATATTAAATCACGAGCTAACAAGTAAATAATCCTGCAATTCAATTCAGCAGTTTCGAACAACTCCGTACGAGTAAGAGACAAAATTCCCAGATGTTAAAAAAACAACAAAAACCCACACACGCGCGCTATCGACCCATCCCGAGGCCTGAAAAGGCACAAAATACTTCACTTCAACCCATAGCATAAACTCTTTATTTATACAAATATACACTTTAAATAGAAAATTTTGCCTAGACTTAAATATTTAACCTTACCGCTTAATAAATACCCATTAAGTAAAAAAAACTGCTAAGCTAACCGGCTAACGGTAACTAACGTTAGCTCAAAGCTAACAAAAAACAAAAACAAATAAGCGCTAATAAATGTATGAGGATTATGCGACCACCATCAATCCTCATCAAACAACCACATTATGTAAACTAATTCAATTAAAAGTGGAAAGATGATTTATTATTATTTTTATTACCGTTTAGCTGAACGCCGAGGAAGTAGCGACTCACTTTCCTGTTCGACTTTAAGTCCCGCCCACATATGGTGACGCCACGCCCTTTCCCGGAAGTGCCACGCAGTAAAAGTGCACGCGACCGAGTGATATAAAAATAAAAGACATTTAAAATCCGATTAAATTAAAAATATTGTCATTTACATTCATTTGGTGCTTATACAAATTTAAACTTTCGTCATTTATTTCTCAGACTCAGAGTATTTAAATTTGTATTTACAACATTTAATACCTAATTAATATTTTTGTTTTCTCTTAAACGACTGAAAATAAGGATGTGACTTGTGTTATGATTAGAAATATTTATTTAAAAAATAATAATTTTACCTGGTTGTATAAAGTGTTTGGAATTTCTGATTTACTTTCATATGAAACTCAATGAAAAATATGGGACTTTTAGTTGTTTTAGTCGCAGCCCTGTTTTATTAGCTAGAGCTTCTTGACCAATCAAATGCCGCCTTTTCATCTGGGGCTAGCTAGATATTTGACGAACAGAACAAATTTCACACAGAACAGAACAACAGGACTTTTTTCTCATTGATAAAAAATAACTAATTAATAAAATGTTAGTTTGCGCACTTGAAAATATGGAATTATGGGACATGTAGTTTTAAGATGTGAATGCATATTGAGAAAAGTATAAAAGTAGTACAAAATATTTTTTTTCTATCTCTATTATATAAAAAGCGATAATTTCGACTTGTTGTGTGTGATAATCAAGTCGTTATATGGAATAAATAAACAAAGGGTTGATTTAGTAAAATGTAGGAAACTACATTTCTGGGATTATGGTCTGAATCCTACGTACAATGCACGTACAGTATTTGTGCCGTACCGCTAGATGGCAGTGTGTTGACAAAGGCCGCATAATGCAAAACCGCCAAAGACAAAAATAGACCCGGCATACTGCGTGCAGTTTCCCCTTAAGAACGGTACGTGGTTTAATCCCCAAACCTCACTGTGACAGTCGGAGAAAACACTTTTAGCATGGACAGCCGAAAGCGCCTGAGAGAGGAGCCTCTGTGCATGGAGGGCTTTAAAACCCCAGAGAAGCAGGGTTTAACCGGGAAACCGCGGAGGGATGAGGGGAATTTTAAGAATTGGGACACCGAGGAAACCTGCTTATATCTCCGGCAACAAGGGCTCGGAGAGTGGGAGAAACAGTTTAGAGGTAATTTACTTTCATGTCCATTAAAAAACGTTAAGCGTTCTTTCGCTAAATAAAAGTATTTGTTACATTTTGTTTTGCTCCCCGTTTTCCGGCTTATGCTCCACCCCCTGTTGCATATTCATTAGAACCGCGCTGCCCTCATTGGTTGTCGAGGCAAAGCGCGAAACATGTAGCCAATCCTAGCGCTTGTGGGCGGAGTCATTCTTAAAACGGATGTGGGAAAAAGTGTCAAAAATTAGTTATGATTTATTATTCTATAAAATAAAGGAATAAAAATTCAACACTAATACACAGGTACAAAATATTGTATGAATGTTAATGTTTTGTTCATATTAGGTTATTAATATTTGGTTATATGTATATATGGTATAAAATGTTATGTATGTAATTATAAGGTTTCTATATTCTGATTTGGAGATTTGCATATTCATAAAAAAATGCAGGTAAGAATATTTAGGATTCTTCATGTTATTAAACTCCTCCAATCGAGCCTTATATTCTGAACAGGAATGTGTTTACAGATCTCTAGGTTTATCTTCGCCTTGTCCCCTGAGTCAGATGTGTGTGTGTGTGTGTGTGTGTGTGTGTGTGTGTGTGTGTGTGTGTGTGTGAAAGGAGGCAAGGATTAAAGCTTGAAGGTCCTTCATATGTGTGAAAATAAAATATTCAATAAAATCAATCCTCTGTATGTTTGTGACTTTGTCCCATATGTTCCCATTTCTTTTTAATGCATGTCTCAGAGAGAGTGTGTGGGGGGGTTGTGGCTACTAACAGTCCAGCTGAAATACCTCTCGTATAACTGAAACTCCCGTTTGTTTGTTCTTCTTTTTTTATGGTGTTTGGTATCAGATAAGTCACATTCCTTCTGGTCTTCATCTCCCTCATCTTCCTTTCAGTTACAATCCTCTTTTATCAAATACTTTTATCATTTCAATTCCCATTGATCCTCCCCTGAAGGAGAGCGCGAGCTCCTCTTTGTCCCATTACAGTTTCCTGTTTCACTTCTCCCTCCGAACATGCTGTTTCAGTGTCTGTGTAAATGAGCTCCTCTTAAGCCACGCCCCTTTAAAAAGCAACACTCCTGATTAACAAGCGAGGGGAGGGGCTTCTCTCATATGATGTCACATTTTGAGGGGGGAATAATTTTTTAAATTTTGTATTAAAAAAAGGAAGATTTTGTCACATGGCGTGTGTGTGTGTGAGACTTTGATCCGGAAGCTGATAAACTGAGTGTGAAACAGAAACCACATCTCCAAATGTAATATTAACCTTCACAGCACTCCTGCTCTACCCCTGCCAACTAACTAACTTACTTTCTCACAGATTCTTTCCATGATGATGTATTTCTATGTCTAATTATAACTAGCGTTTTCGTTGTTTAATTTGGTATTTCTTGCTTTTCATGCAATTTTTTTTCTCCAGTTTCTTTCTTCATTTCTTTCTTTCTGTTAATGTGTGTGTCAACAGAACAGAAGATAACCGGAGTCGGGCTGCGCTACCTCACTGATCTACAGCTGGAGAAGATGGGCATAGAGTGAGTATGGGTGTGTCCTGGGTGTGTCCTGGGTGTGTCCTGGGTGTGTCCTGGGCTTGGGTGTGGTTTTGAGTGAATATCCACTTTAACACAGAAATCCTGCTATATATCTGATAAGAAGCCTCTCTCAATATGCCACATGATCTAATGTTCGATCATTCACATAGAACTCATAAATAAAGCACTAAAGAATGGCTAGGATAATGGATGTGTGTCTTTCTCCAATCTCTAATCTCTCTCTCTCTCTCTCTCTCTCTCAGGCCACTGGGCTCCAGGCTTCAGATCCTCCATTGTTTCAGTAACCTCTGGCAGATCTCATCTGACCGCATGAAGGTGTGTCGGAAAATGTGAAACGTGTTCAAATTAAAAAGTCTCTTAGGACAAATTACAGACGTATCTCACGTGTATTGTACAAACACAGATACTGCAGTGCACCAGATACCAATATTTACAGTTTAGGTTGTTTAATGTCTACATTGATGTCATTTTTTTTGTTGATGCAGCAGAATGCTGGTAAAAAAGAAAACAGAATTTCTGCACTTTCTAAGGAACATTACCACATTTAACATGTGTGTAAATTTGGCACTTTTTTTGTTTCAATCAGAGAACTGGAAACACCTTCATAAGTCATATTGGTTATACAACTGGTTTTTCGAGTACTAGCACTGTCCTGTCTACCCCACAAAAGCTCATTGTTTCAGATGGGTCAAATTAAAACCAGCATGTTATTAAATAGTTAGTAAATATTATTTAATGCTTAGGATTATTATAGGAATGAGGAAGACATTGTATAGAGTGTTTTTTTTTTCTCTCTCTTTTTTGGTAATTTGTGCGTGATTTGTTGTAGGCAAAGTTATCAGTAACGAATAATAGTCCTGCTCTCGCTCAGGTGTTCAACGATCCGATTCACGGCCACATCGAGCTCCATCCTCTGCTGATGCGCATCATCGACACTCCTCAGTTCCAACGGCTGCGGTACATCAAACAGCTGGGTGCCACGTACATGGTGTTCCCTGGAGCCGCCCATAACCGCTTCGAACATTCCATAGGGTGTGTATGAGTGTGTCTTTGTGAGCATGGGTGAAGGACAAACATGCAGTTAAACTAGTCTGATGAATCATTTTAATGTCATTGGACGAGGGATATCATGAGAGGTTACGTGTATTAAACAAGAAGCAAGAAGTGCATGCAGGGAAATTCAAATGTCCCTACATATAAAAAAATTATTCAAATAAACACTTTCGGATTTCTGGGTTATATTTAGATGATCAGTATCCAGGTGGTGTCTCGCACCCGGTGTTAAGCAGAGTCAGCCTTACCTCCCTAGAGTCGATTATTGTTTTCTTGTTGTTGTTGTTTTATTAAAGCTGATAATTTTCTGCATCCTGTGTCTCAGCGTCGGGTATTTAGCAGGCTGTCTCATCCAAGAGCTGAACGAGAAACAGCCCGAGCTCCTCATCACCAAACAAGACATCTTGTGTGTTCAGATTGCCGGCTTGTGTCATGACCTGGGTAAGAGTACACAAAAACACACAGTGTGGTGGTGCATTCCTAAACTCATATTCTGAATAAATCTTATCCGTAACATTTTCATATGAAACTACAGACAAACGCTGATAAATAAAGAAGAAGTGATAGTTGTATGTGTTGCATGAATAAGCCCATCCCAATAACCTGACTGGGCCACCATGGTTTCCTTTGATTTGTCACCCAGTTTGTCATTTTTGCGAAAACATTAGAAAGGTGGTGTAGTGGTCAGCACTGTTGCCTTGCACCTCCAGGGTCCGGGTTCGATTCCCAGCCAGATTCGATTCCCGTCTCTGTGAACTTTTACTTCTATTTATTGTGTTTTCTTTTAATTTTTATTTCTTGAATCTTATTTTTTCCTTGTCTAATCAAATTTCTCCCTTTCCTCTCAGTAAATTAAATCAAATCAATGCAACTGTATGACCAAGACAAAGCAATTTCCCTCTGAGATTAATAAAGTTCTTTGACTCTCGAATCTTTGTGTGTGTGCCCTGCGATGGATTGGCACCCAGTCTAGGGTGTACCCCACCTATTGACCTAAGCCTCTTGGGAGAGGCTCCAGGCCCCCCATGACCCTGAATACAGGATAAAGCGGTATAGATGATGAGTGAGTGAGTGATTAGACAGGAGGAGGGAAAAGAACTCGGCCACATTCATTCCTTACATCGTTATCAAATGAGGTGAGGATTCCACCCTCCTCCATTTTGTTTTGACTGGTTCTTTTTGAGTTCATGGCCATGTCCGAACAGTGCAGAACTAATTCAGCTGCACTTCCTAAAAGAAACATGCCTCCTCTTTTCATGCCCTTCTCTGATTACAGCCGTTCCCAAAGACTCTCATAGACTTTGGGTGCGATTGGACAGCGGTTAGGAGTGACCGAACAGTCTGGCACAGAATCATGTACAGAGAAAATATGGTGTCAGGAATAAAACTGCACTTCCTTTTTATGTCAACCGCAAAAATTAATATTTAGACATTTACTACTATTACAAATAAAAAGGAAAGTATTCCATGTTGAAAACAAGACTCAGTGAAATATGTGATTATCGTCATCTTTGTCAGGTCACGGTCCTTTCTCCCACATGTTCGACGGAATGTTTATTCCCAAAGTCCGACCCGGACTGCAATGGAAGGTGAGAACCTAGCCTGGGTTTAATATTTAAAACCAGTATAAAATACAGTGGAACCTTGGATTACGAGCATAATTTGTTCCAGAAGCAGGTTCGTATTCCAAAACACTCATAAACCAAATCAAGTCAAGTTAAGTCAAGTAGGCTTTATTGTCATTCCAACCATATACAGTTCAGTATACAGTGAAACGAAACAGCTTTCCTCCAGGACCAAGGTGCTACATGCATGCAGACGACATAAATTAACAGACAACATAAATTAGAAACGCAGATTTTACATTTTTAAGTTAACCTAAGCTATCAATTTTTATACTAGAAGAGACAACACTGGACAACAAAGTGCATGTGCAATTGTGCGAACAAGAGCTACATGATAAAACAACAACGTAACACAACAATGTAACACGTTTCAGTACTGAAATGCCTTTTCTTTCGTGATGATGTATGTGTAGAGGTAGTGAGAGAAAAACAGCAGTACACAATTGACATTGTGTCAAAAATATTTTTGTGCAAATAGCAGACTGTATGATGAGGTATGAGTTGAGGTAGTGGAAAAAAAAAACAAAAGAAACAGCAGTAGACAATTTACATTGTGTCAGAAATATTTTTGTGCAAATAGCAGCGTGAGATAAATAGTGTGCAACTTTTGAAATAGTATATCAGGTACTTCCCATAAGAAATAATGAAAACTCAAATAATTCGTTCCACAGCCCAAAAAAATAAATACAGAAAAATAATCAATACAATATATAAAGTAAAAATAAAACAAATTAATATCTCTAATGACACTCGTGTGAGCGCACACTAACGGAATCACTGCTGTAAAGTAAAAAAAAAATAAAAAACGGTGTCAAAAACTCTGCACTCGTAAATCAAGACATGCTCGTTTTTCAAGTCAAAATGTATTAAAAATCTTTGCTCGTCTTGCGGAACACTCATGAACCGATCTACTCGCAATCCGAGGTTCCACTGTATTGGTATACAGGTATGTATATACTTCGACATAGCTACTTTAATCACCGATTTCTTTGTGATCAAGCATGTTCACGTGACATACATTACATTTCCTCTGCAGCACGAGAAGGCGTCAGTGCAGATGTTTGACCACCTGGTGAAAGTGAACAATCTGGAGGGTGTGATGAGGGAGTACGGTCTCTCTCTTCCCAACGACCTCATCTTCATTAAAGAGCAGATTGCCGGGCCACTGGACTCCACCATCTCCCCGGCCAACAAGGTACGGCGCTGTGTCCGCACTACTTCTGCTGGCTGATGTGTTGATTGCTGAATTGCTCTCACGCTCCATTTTCAGTGGCAGTACAAGGGCAGGACGGAGGAGAAATCGTTCCTGTACGAGATCGTAGCTAATAAGAGGACCGGCATCGATGTGGACAAGTGGGATTATTTTGCAAGGTTTGTGGACCGAATAAGGAAATGACTTGTGTGTGTTTAGTTGAGGAACGTTTGAGGTCTGTTTTCCGGAGCGCTAGTTAACCCAGTGTGTTGTGTGTTTGTTGCTTGCATTTATGGCATTTGGCAGACAACCTTACGTTTGATAGGGTTTGAACCCAATCAATAGTGCAACACGTTAACCATTGACCAAACAATAGGTAAACTCTACATTTACATTGATGCCGTTTGGCAGACACCCAATTCCAGAGCGATTTTAATTTCATTATACATCTGAGCAGTTTCAGTTTAAGGGCCTTGCTCGAGGGCCCAACGGTGGCACTTTGTTGGTACAGAGGTAGATCAGTGATTAAGGTATTGTACTACTGACCGGTTCCCAGGTTCAAACCCCAGCACCATGTGTCCTTGAGCAAGGCCCTTAACCTGAAACTGCTCAGATGTATAATATAATGGAATAAAAATGTAACTCGCTCTGGATGAGGGCGCCTGTCAAATGCCTTAAATTCAATTCAAGTAAGTCATGACAAAATTAGGAAAATTAGTATGAACTTTGTAGTTAATCTGATGCCTAATACAGTATGAAGAGCATTAGAACACCAATCAGCCAGAAGATTAAAAACACTAACAGGGAATCGAGTATCATTTCATTATCTCGTTACAACGGCACCTTTCAGGAGATGATATTTTATTTGTCAGCAAATGAACAATCGGTTCTCAAAGTTGATGTGTTGGAAACAGCGTGAGGATCTGAGCGTCTAAACTGTGACAAGAGCCAGATTATAATGGCTAGACGACTGGATCAGGGCATCACCAAAAACAGCATGTATTGAATGTTTCTGGGATGCAGTGGTTAGTACCTACCAAAAGTTGCCAAAAAAGGAAGGACAACCGGTGGACCGTTGATTGGCTGATGGGCAGCC
Organism: Clarias magur; assembly: GCA_013621035.1. Taxonomy (NCBI): domain Eukaryota; kingdom Metazoa; phylum Chordata; class Actinopteri; order Siluriformes; family Clariidae; genus Clarias; species Clarias magur. The sequence goes on along the minus strand of QNUK01000434.1, from coordinate 328,762 downwards.
AAGACTCATTGGTGCGCATTGGGAACGAAAGCTGTCCCGTCTGGTCCAATACCACAGAAGAGCTACGGATGGACAGAAGGTATGTCATACTGGGAAGCCTCGGGTCCTGACATTCATATGGATGTTACTTTGACATGTACTACTTATCCTAAACAGTGCTGTAGGGCAAGTACACCTCTTCATGGTAATGGTATTCCCTTATGGCAGTGCCGTCTTTCAGAAGAATAAACATTGCTTTGTGTGGACAAGTGTTGACTTGGCCTCCCAATTGCCCAGATTTCAATCTGGTTGATCTTCTACACCACAGTTCTGATCCATGGAGGCCCCATTTCGCAACTTGTAGGACTTAAAGGATCTACTGGTAATGTCTAAACCATATCACGCCCTCTGAGGTTAGCATCTGTTGAGACACCATGCCTCAACAGATCCATGTTGCTTTGGTGGCCCAAGGAAATCGGACATAATATTAGGCAGGTGGTTTTATTTATGGCTGATACGTGTGTAGGTTGAAAAAAAAAAGTTGAACTGTGGTGTGCATTCTTCCTTTTCTTCTTCTTCTTCTTATTCATTAGTTGTTTAGTTTGTTTGTTGATCTCCTAAACAGGGACTGCTATCACCTGGGCATCCAAAACAACTCCGACTACCGTCGCTTCCTCAAGTTTGCTCGAGTGTGTGAGGTCAAGGGCAAGAAACACATCTGCACCAGAGACAAGGTACAATCTGTTCCCAAAATGCTTTGCAGAAGTAAGAGGTTTTTATCTGTACGTTGGTCAGAACTCGTTCTTTTTTCCTGCATGATATCTTTACATTTCACACATCGCAGGACCCGAAATTTTTCTTACTGCCTATTTTTCTTCTCTTTGTTTATAAATCTTTAAATGGCTTTGCTCCCTCTTATCTTTTCAAATTGCTTGTCCCCTACGTCCCGACTCGCTCACTTCGTTCTTCTGATTCTGCCTTTTTTGCTGTCCCTCGGTTAGGGGGTAGATCATTTAGTGTTATTGCACCAAAACTTTGGAATTCTCTACCACACTCTCTTCGTTCTCTTATCAATCTCTCAGTGTTTAAATCTTTACTCGAAACTCACTCGTTTTCTGAATGTTATACGTCTGATTCGTTGAAATGAACTCCTTTGGTTCAATACACCTGTCCTCTACATGTCTGTCTTTTAGGTCTTGTTTTGTATTTCTTGTCCACTACCCCACCCACCCCCCCACCCCTGGTCTGTACTTTAATGTCTGTTTTGTACTATGTTTACATTCATTGCAAAGTGTCCTTGCGCTCTGGAAAGGCGCTATAATAATAATAATAATAATAATACTTTTTATTTATATGTCTGTGTGTCTGTCCAGTCAGGTTTTGTCACAGCATCAAACCAAACTGGCTGGACAGAATTTAATGCAACCTTTGCACTACTTGGATATCTGTCTGAAGTTTAACCTGCACCATAAATGAAATCTAAATGTAGAGTAAAAGTGATGTTATGAACAGTTACTGTATGTGTGGGATTTAATAACCTACTTTAAAATAATCTACTAATGCGCTACTGTCTCAGTGTAAACAAACAGCTGCACCAATAGATATTAATTAGAAAAGATAAAGTGAATATTTTTACTGGGATTAGTTCATATTTTCACTTTGGCTGAAATAACAGCGCTGAAGTGGTAGAAGTGGATTTTGACACACTGGAGTCGGTTTAAGACAAAACGTCATCTTTATCCGATCTACTTTTTCGGTTTCCCATCAGTGATTCACTCTTCGATCTCATGAGTTATTTTTATCTTTAACTAAAATGTAGTATTCTATGAAAGTGAAAAATATATATTATGATGTACTTAAAAAGAAATTTATTAGTACAAAATGTCCCAGGGTTTATTTATAGTTTATATGAAGTAATATATATAACTAATGTATATTATAGTGTGTTTATTAGTAGTGTTTTTTATTATTATTTTTTTTTTACGTGAAATACAGCATATAATTTTTTTCCTTTTCTACAGGAAGTAGGCGATTTGTACGACATGTTTCACACTCGGAACTGTCTTCACCGCCGAGCGTACCAACACAAAGTGGGAAACATCATCGAGGTCATGTGAGTACACGCCATATTGAGCAATAATCTACACTCAGGCTGCTCGTCCGTTAATATTAATTGGAGAAAGAAAAAAAACAAATACTAGATATTTGGATTATCTGTTTTTGTAAAGACCTTTTAAAAGTCAGTCATTCAAATGGACAACCTACAGTATGCAGAGCCACAAATCTAAAATGCACCGCTTTATCGTTCTTATAACTTTTTTTTTTTTTTCTTTAAATAAACCATATAGATGAACTAAAACTCCAATCAGCTGGAGGCAATCATATGTTTATTTTTAAGGTTTTTTTTGTCTGTAAAAGAAGCGTTTCTAGTTTCTAGCACAAAAAATCCTGACCTGTTGTTAACGAAGCCTGCGGCTGAAGTAATCACACACACGCACACACACACATATATATACCTAACCGACAATTAAAATGTGAGCAGTTAAAAGCGTATGCCAGTTCCATGTGTTTGTGTTTAGGGTGTAGCACCAGTACAAAGTAAAAAAAAGACAGTTTTCCATGAAAGTATTTGCATAACATTGGTGGAGAATTAACAATAAAGCTTTTCAGTAAAACTGTTGATGGTATTAAGAAATCCTGACACACACACACACACACAAATACAGTACATGTTTGGTAACAGTCCTGTTCTGACTTGATATTAACATCTCGTGGAGACAAAACCAGATCATAACAGAGAACTCTGAGAGTTTCAGTAACTTCTGGTAATCTAATGTCACTTCAAAACAAGAACCAAAACAAACAAGCCGTTTACCAAAACCCGAACAAGGTCCGGCTTTTATTTATCCTTAGATAAACATTACATCATTGGATCGGTAACGGATCGGTTGATATTGACATTTTAGACAACTTTAGTTGGTTTTTGTGTGTTTTCTAGAATCTCCGCACAAACAAAAAGAAAGAAATGAACACAGAAATGAGTAAAGTTAGCATGTAGCCGAAGCAGAGCGGAATCAATATTCACTGAACTTTACCTCAGGTCTATAAAGATAAATACTGCATTCAGTCATTCATATCAGTCCCTATTAATATTTTAGTCCTGAACTCACTCAAATTTAATTCTGGACTGAAATTCTCATAAGCAGTTTTGTACCGGAGCCTCCAATAACGAAACTGGACTCTGAAACACCGATCCTGTTATACTGAGCTTCCAGCCTCCTGACACACAGCATGTATGACTGCAGATCAGACGGATCGATCCCTGCTATCTGTCATCACCCAAATCAGGACGTTTGAGTCAGGTTCCTCTAAAGGTTTCTTCGTTGCTTTCTCAGGGTGTTTTTCCTTTTGCATCATCGCTCATCATTAGAATTTATTGAACCTCAGCGTACAAATGTCACTTCCTTACATTTCATTGCAGTAGAAACTGTATTTGTGTGTGTTTGTTTTTTTTTTTGTTTTTTTTTTCCAACTGCAATTTGGTTGAGTGCAACTATTGTATTGTTTTTCCTTTTTCTTTTGTTTATACACGGTTCTGTCCCTATTTTCAAATTTTTTACTTTGATGCTATAACGAAGAATTTTTTTCCGCTGCGGCACGAATAAAGGTACATCTTATCTAATCTTGGAAATTTTCACAGAAATTCCAGAATTTAAATTTTATAAGAAATTTCCAGCGTCATATGAAGCATTTTTTTTCCTCGTCAAATGAACAAACCAAACTGAACGCCAGCTAAGTTGCGCGTCTGTTCTGGAGCCGTTCAAAACTTTTTAGCGTCGATGGAAAGCCAAGCGAAGTGAGTTTATTTAACCATAAATTAAAGTTAACTGAGGTTTAATGTCTGTTATTTTGTATTTTACTTAATTTCCATGTCTTTTCTAAATGTTTTGATTGATTGTTTTTATATGTAATAATATAAATATAGTGTTGGAAATTGGTCATACTGGTAATTTTTTTGGGTTGCTGGAACGGATTATCTGCATTTACATGGCAATACGAATGTTAGCCTCCAGAACGGATTAAATTTGAATAACTATTGTTATTTTTTATATAAATTAAACTGAAGTGAATTCAATCATTAATATTTAGATTTATCTTGTTGTTGATTTAACTTATTTATTTCACATCTCAAACCCACACATATCGGTTCACACTGGTCTTCTGTACGCTCACGGTAAAGATAAACCAATTTTGTTATAGAAGGTAAAATAAATAGATTTTCTTTTGCATCTGTCATTATTATTGTACTGAAAGTGCTATTATGATGCATTTTAAAAGGCAAATTTCAAATTGCTAAACAATCAGACCCACACGTATCGGTTCACAGTGACCTGCCGTATCGTCACATTGAAGATCAATTCATTTTACTGTGGAGTTTAAACGTAATGTGTGTGTGTGTTTCAGGATAACAGAAGCTCTGGTAAAGGCAGATCCTCACATCCAGATTCGGGGCTCTTCAGGAAAGATGTACAAAATCTCAGAAGCCATTGATGACATGGAGGCTTACAGCAAACTCACAGGTCGGATCTTTATTATATTTTATTACACACACGATGATGAAGATGATGATGATCAGTTGCACAATTCCCTGAGCTCAATGTTCATCTCAGAGCGTGGAGGCTTTCAAAATGTTGTTGTTATTAATATTTGGGTAGCAGTGGCGGCTAGTGTAAAAACATTTTTGTGGGGGCGCAAACAAAACTAAAATTAAGCTTTTAATGCTCCGCTTGCCATAAGAAGAGCTGGAAAAGAGCCGTTGAGAACGATCCAATCACATGAGCACAAATATTTAAAAACAATATTGATTCGCATTGAACTTCAAAAGAAAAAAAAAAAAGTTGAGTCTTAACTTTAGGCTTTACACTTGAGCTTTATTCAACAGCTTCACAACACAAGTAGTTAAATGTAGCACGTTGATTATATCATTAGTTTTCTCATTAAAAAAAACAATACAAATTGTAATTTTGAAACGTGCCACAGCCAGATTTCATAAAGCTACATTTTAAACAATTAATGCTTGGACTGCTGCTATAGACTTTGCTAAAGAATCAACAACGTGATTAACTTTATGTAAATTGAAGCCATGTGTGTAACACCAACTGTTTAAAAAAAAAAAAAAGTTATTTATTTATTTATTTTAATTAAAAATTTTATATATATATATTTTTTTTGTGTAAACACTGTTTACATTTCTTTACTCTGTGATCTGCTTATTACAGTGGAACCTCGGATTGCGAGTAACGTGGTTTACGAGTGTTCCGCAAACCGAGCAAAGATTTTTAATAATTTTTTATTCGGAAACCGAGCAAGTATTAGTTTATGAGCGCCGAGTATCATGCTTCACACATGCGACTCTTATTTTGACACCGAGCGTCACTCTCTCACCAGGGGCTAATTCCACACACACACACAGACACACGGCGCCTGCGCGCACCAACGGAAACACTTATCTGTCAGGGTTTATTTGTACTTTTTTAAAAGGTAAAGTGCAGATTAATTTGTTTTATTTTCATTTTATAGATTGTATTAATTATTTTTATGTATTTATTTTTTGGGGCTGTGGAATGAATAATTTGAGTTTTCATTATTTCTTATGGGAAATGATGATTTGGTTTACGAGTGTTTTGGAATACGAGCCCACTCCCGGAACGAATTATGCTCGTAATCCAAGGTTCCACTGTATTTATTTTGTGTGTCCCTCCCCTTTACAAAATTTTTCCCCAACTCTTAAAGCATTGCATTTGTCTGTTTTCATAATTGAATTTCTAATACAAAGTTATTACCAAAAAGAAAAAAACAATACCAGAGTTTAACATTTACTCTTCCGCATTAAAGTGAGGAATATAAAACATGAAATAAGAATATAATAAAAATTATACAGTATAGAAAACGTTTAGCTGTAAAAATTGCACTATGTACAAGATCACCGCTGTGGCCGTTCATGTTGGTTTTCGACCTCTCTACAGATCACATTTTCGAGCAGATCCTGTACTCGTCCGATCCAGCGCTCTCCGACGCTCAGGCCATCCTGCAGGACATCGTCTGCAGACGTCTGTACAAATGCGTGGGGCAGACCACGCCCAACTCTCACTATGACGTGTCACAGGTCAGAGGTCACAAAGCTCACTTACTGTATACAGTTAATTAATTTCGGAGCATGTGAACGTCATAAGTGTATGTGTCGGCGTATAGGGTCTAACTGGGAGACGAGACAGAGGACAAACGGGCACACAGCAGATTTCAACTCGAGTTGCTATAATTATACTACTAAAAATTTTATAATGTGCAGGCTAACTGGTTTCCACACCCAGATTAAAACTTTATCCTGGTCTAGAGGCTGTGTGTGGGTGTGTCGGCACGTCGGTGTCTGATGAGGTCCACCCATTGCTTCTAAACAACCTCCTGTTTTGTGCAATATAATTCAACATACTTGGGCAAATCATTTTTCATTAATTTGTGCACTTTGAACAAATTAGCTGTAAAGTATTTAGTTATAATATAATATCTAATACTACTACTAATAGTGATGTTATTGGTATGTTTTGATTTTTTATTTTTTTTATTCTGGTAAAATAACAACAACAAAAAAATAGAATTAGCAAAATGTACTCAATAAAATGAACAGTACATTTAAGACCTGTAAGGTTTCATATTTATTCGTTTTCAGAATTTACGAAGCATTAATATTCCCCGCTTGCGTGGTATCTAATTTAGGAAATGTTATCCGAGTGGTCCAGCGAGGTGTCCAAGTGCAGACCTGAGGGCATTGAGGTGGATTTGAAGCCTGAGGACTTCGTAGTCAATGTAAGTGTGAGGAATATATTAGAGCAATTCCATGCAAAGGTCTCATTCATAGGGTTCTAACCGAACCGCACTACATTAAATAAACTTTTCCTTCTAAGTGTGAAGTGAACTTGACTCTTGCTGATGATGTCGCAGGTGATCTGTATGGATTACGGAATGAAGGAGAAGAACCCGGTGAACAACGTTTACTTCTACTGCAAGAACGACCCGACTAAAGCCATCAAGATCCGCAAGAACCAGGTGTTCACCTCGTTACTGCCAAAATCCTTCCGTTTTCTTCCTCTTTTTCTTTCCCAATCTTCTCCATCTCTTTCTCTTCTTCATCCTGTTCTTTCTCTTCCTGCTCTTCTTCTTTTCCTTCTCTTCTTCTCACCTGTTCTTTGCCCTCCAACTTCTTTTAACATTTTTATTCCATTTTTTTTTGTTCTTGTTTTTTTTCCTTTCCAACTCCTTTCTCTTCTTCCGTCTATTATTAAGCCTCTTTCATTTTCTTCCTCTCATTCTTTCTCTTCTACTTTTTGTTCATCTTATTATTATTCTCCGTCCATCTGTTCCATCTCTTAAAGCTCGCTCTTTGTCTTCTACCCGTTATCTTTATTTTGCTCTTCTTCTTCCTCTTCTGTTTCATGGTCTTCTTCTATTTGTTGCTCTTCTTCCCCTCCTGTTCTTCTACTTCTTCTTTCTGCTTTTCCTCCTGTTTATTCCTCATTACGTTCATCTTCCTCTCTCTCCAGCTCTTCTTCCTCCTCTCTTCGCCTATTGTTGGTGTTCTCAAATCATAATCATAAAGCACACAGAATACCCATAATCCACTTTGTGTATTTTACTCACTTTGATCACTGCTGTACGTGTTTAACTGCTGCAGGTGTCCAAATTGTTGCCCGAGCGATTTGCCGAGCAGCTGATCCGAGTTTACTGCAAACAAACAGACAAGAAGAATCTGGAAGCGGCGAATAAGTACTTCGTGCAGTGGTGCATGAACAGAAATTTCTCCAAACCGCAGGTGAAGCTCAGAACACTGCAGCTGTGTTTCAAATCACATATCAGAAAGCTAAAAACACCTCACAACATTTACACCACACACATGTCACAATTAACCCACTGAGTGTGTATGCACGGCCTGCGTGTCTGTCTGTGTGTGTGTGTAGGATGGTGATGTCACCGCACCCGAGCTCACTCCACTAAAGCGAGACTGGCAGGATGAGGATGATGCAGATTCCGACAGCGACGATGACATCAGAGGTCAAAAGACGGTGAACGGGGGAAAACGCGTAAAAACAAACCTGTTCCCAAAAAAATGCTGAGCTTATTTTTAGCACCCCCTGCTGGCAGGATAACAAAATGCTCAGGTTCAGGTTCAGGTTTTTCATTTTCATTTTTTTCCCCACAACACCAGAGGGTGCTTTAATTGTTTTCTTTTCCATTTAGTGGCAGTAAATATCAGAAATCGAACATACAAAAGATGGTTAGAGATTTCGCTCGCAATATTAACCTCTCAGATCGTAGTGATTTATAAAAGTATTCTCCAGTGCTTATGGTGTTACCAAGTATGCTTCAGTAATAATAATAATATAAATACTAATTATAATACAAAATGTCAGTATTTAAATAATATTCTCTAATACACAATTCTGTTATGTTGTTTAGAGGTGTAAATCTCATTAACAGTAAACCTTTAAATGTTAAAAATAAGCATATAAATATTTCTAGCTAAAAGAAATCATCGATGAGATGGCTGTCCTTCTAAGACTTTCTAAGGTTTTATTCCCAGACATGGGATGTTACCTTTAAATGCTGCCTGCTCAAGATGAATAAAATACCATTTACCAGTCTAATGATTACATAATAATAATATTTATATGTATATATACAGGGGAGAAAATTTTAAGACCAAAAAAGAAAGAATAAATAAATTTTTTTTTTTTTTTTTTTACAAATTCTCACATAGTTATCTTTTTGGACATTTATACCCAGAGGTTTAGACTTGTGTGGTACAGGGACTTTTTACTTTGTGTGTTTGTGTGGGTTTTTTTTTGTGTGTTAATTTATTATGTGATGCAGTAGCTGCCTGTGTAGCTCCCGCACATCATGTTTGGAGTGTATGGGGCTGAATTTAATCACCAGTACTTGTGTATAAGTGTCAAATATATTGATAAAGAGAAAAAAGAGAACTGTACCATTAGAGTCAGTCCTGGGGAAAAAAAAAAAGAAAAAAAAAAAAGATCTAATTATGTGCTTAGCATCTTGTTCAGGTTTCTTTATATCACATCAGGAAATGTTCTCAGAATTTATTTTTTTGGTCTCTTTTTTTTCCTTACTTTTATAAACAAGACATGGGATGTTGCCTTTAAAATAAAATATTATTGATCAGTCAAATTATGTTACAATAATTACATTTTCATTGGATGTATAGGGAAAAATGTCTAGGACTAAAACTGAAAATTACCTTTTAACACCCAAAGCTCTAATTAGTCTGTTTAATTATTCACTTAGCCACGCCCACATTCTCTCTGTAGTACTAACTGATATAGATGTAGAGGATCTTCTAGATACATTGATATTATAATACAAAATGTTAAGTCAGTTACTGCCACTAAGAGGAAGAAGAAAATTCCCATCTTTTATTTCCTTTTCCACCATGCTGTTTTTCTTTTAACATTTCTTTTGTTTTAATCACACGCTCAGTGTTTTTGTATTTTTAATTTTTTTTTGTCAAACACATTTATGTGTTTGAGGAGCAATCATGTTATTTTGTCCATCATGCTCATCATCATGCAGTCTGCACCCGTTGAGTTTATTGAGAGGGAGGGGCGTGGGCGGAGCCTAAGATACAGGCGATCAGTCAGTCTCGTGCTTTGTCATGATCATGGTCACCACGATGATAAACTGTTTTTATTGTTTGTTTTTGCAGTTCGTGTTCTAATCTACCCCTCCAGTGTGTGTGTGTGTGTGTGTGTTTTGTGTGAAGTTGTGTGTAGAGTTTTCATCTTCTCTCTGTCCTTGGTGAGTTTCCTCCCACACTCCAAAGACATTGCGTGTACGGTGACTGTTGCTTCCAGATTAGCTCATAGTGTACAGAAGAAGCCGTACAGAAAACTGACGGATGGATATTCTAATCGAAATGTGTCCGAAGCTCCGCCCACTCGTTAACCAAAGGACTCGTGTCAGTCAGCAGGGTCAGGGCATGTCATGTGATCTACCTCTGTGTTACACAAATAAGAGGTTTAACAGAGCAATATTAATCACACATCAGGGCCTCGGACAATCTTACTGAGGATGTTTCAGACCATCGTGTCATCATGAGAAGACCTTCAGCATTTGCATCAGCAAAGTCTATATAATCACTGGAAACAAATCTTATTACTCATATAGTTTTTTTTGGGGGGGGGGACATTTATACCTGGTGGTTTAGACTTGTGTGGTCCAGGAACTTTAAACTGTTTTAATTTGTGTCTTTTGTGTGTTTCTGTGTGCGTGGGCTATTTTTTCTTTTAGTCTTAAGTTATTATGTGATGCAGTAGCTGCCTGTGTAGGTCCCGCACATCATGTTCGGAGTTTATGGGGCTGAAATGAATCATCTGCACTTGTGTAAAAGCGTCAAATATATTGACGGAGAAAAAAAAAAAGAGAACTGTACTGTAAAAGTCAGTCCTGGGGGGGGAAAAGAAAAGAAAAAAAAAAAAACATGTGCATAGCATCTCTTTCAGGTTTCCAATCCGGTCTTGCGTTCTCAGATATTAGTTTTTTGTCTTTTTTGTTCTTTCTTACTTTATTTTTATAGATTGTGAACAAGAATTCTGCTTCTTTTTCATGCAAACTACATGGGGGGGGGGCAAACATGCACCGATTTAAACAGCGGGCTTCTATTGGTCCTTCAGTAAAAACAGCAGCAAAGCAGATCTTCCTTGACATTTTTGGAAGCCCCGCCCCCTTTCGCTCATCCTATATTTATTATGTTTTGCTCTAGAACGTTCCTTTTTTTGCAATGACATCACTGTACCTTAAGGACCGCAGAGACAGCTTATTAAACGAACACCATGTGCATGGTCTCTGGTACATGATGCACCTTCACTAGAGCAACAAAAACCTCAGCGCTCTCCAAGTATAATTTCCTGCCTTTGTTTCTGACAGTACGGAAATATTGATGCTTTGTGAGTATTAATATAAATGTGTGAACCCGATAAACATGTTCCACTTTGCACTTAGACGAGTATAAAGTTAACGTTACTGAACTATAATTAGAATGGACCCACAAGCATTTTATTAGTAATTGAATTCAACCTGCAAAGAAAAAAAAATCTATTGTATGGCTCAGTGTTTAGTTTCTTTTTGAAAAGAATCCAGAAGAAAACTGATCTCTCAGTTAACCCAATTCAGCTCTATGCACTCTGGGCCGATCTGTCACTGCGCACTGTACATACAGTGTATAATCTTGTGCCTTGTGTGCTCTCATTTTAGTCTTCCTTTTGATATACACTTTTATATGCAGGTCAGTGGGGCTGTTTTTACTTTGCGTCTCAACCGTACCTTCAGGGTCTCTCAGCGAGGGTTTGTTTGTTCTCAGAAATTACTTTATGTTGCAGTATGTTGTAGAACTCAAGTTCAAAGATTAACACGGGGAAGAAGCTTTTTCTTTTGCGGGGTGGTGTATGACCCTTTAAAGTATGATATTTTGGTTTGCAAGCTTGAATTGTGTTGTTTATTCCTTTAATCAGATAAATAAGTTTGGCAAATGTTCATTAAATACCATGTTCCCAGTTGTATGCTGGAGTTTTCCTTTGGAGCTAGAGCACTATAATACAGCTACCATTTATTTTTATTTAAACACTGTTTTATCACCTTTATCATTATGGAGCTTGTAAACTGAAAAATATTTGGATAGAAGTGTAGGATGTTTTCACAAGGGCGGTTCAAGTCAAACCGGGACGTTTGATTGTGCAGAGTGAGAAAAACTCTTTTCTCATATTTCTTATATAATCCCCCAGCATTTCATTACGGCTTGCATACCACCATCAAGGTAATAAGTTTTAATAAGTTTTATCATTACGCCAGAGTCATGATTGGACTGCCTGTCATCAGGTATGAAAATGTTCCTTTAATTCTCTGCAGATTAGCAATTTTCTGTACTGGTCGAAGGCAGAGAGCACTGTCTTTACCCAATGTGCACTCAGCCTCCAGAAATGCAGGTATTCGTGAATTCTTGGTCGTACAGGTACAGTACAGATGTGTCTCTTCTGCACGTTGGCAGCAAGTTACCTGTTTATTTTCAAGGATCAGGCATTCTACTCCCTAAAATGTTCATGGTCTCATCAATTGTACCGTGCCTTTATTCATGAGAAATGTAATCAAAAGTCCAGATTTAACTTGGATGACCCTTGTATGTGAATATGTCCAATTACATTATAATTCCTTTAGTTTATTTAATAAATGTACATTTTGCCAGTTGTCTGTTTTGTCTTTGAACAAGGTTTGGGAAAGGTTTTCCTTTAAAGACCCATATTTGACCAATGATGAGGAAAATTAATCGAAAATATTTTGTTTTTAAAAAAAAATTTTTTAAAGGGAGCTAATTTTTTAATGTTATCTTCTAACACCCGACAGCAAGCTAGTACCGTGATTGAGCTGAAGTAATTTCCCACCTACAGCTGGTAAAAAAAAAAAAAAAAAAACAAGCCCCCAAATGCCACCTCAGCTTGCCAAATCAGTATCGTCATCTCAGTCGATCCTTCCCTGTTTCATGAGGACTGTCAAACTAACATGGCCGCTTCCTACATGACCAGTGTAACGTCCCTTTTCTTTACTTTTGAATGGGTTCATAGCACTAATAGGTTTAGATACAGTATATAAGTTAGTTTACAGACTGTCTTTGGTTAAACTATAATATTGACTGTACTAATAACTTTTTTTCAGAAGTAAATCATTAACATTTGAGAAATCACTGATATTATCTGGTTCGTTTGCTGCCAAGTCATTTGCTCCTTTTGAACGTCCTGAGGTGGAAAATTATTTAATCACAACTTGTAAGTTACCACTTATTAGGTACACCAATGCCGTGTATTTCTACTAGAGCTAGAAAGTCCCAGTGGTATGAGCATTTAACTTCTTCTATCAAAATTTCCATGGCTGCTCTGATTTTGAAAGATAATTAGAGGAACTGCACGTTTTGACACTTCAACGGGGAAGTGCCAAAATGTGCAGTTCCTCAAATGTCTCTGAGCCAATCCTAATACATGTCAAAATGTCCAATTTTACAACAGAAAAAAGTTTTGCAGCCTGTGATCGAAACGATTTTGGTCCCCAATGTTAGATTTTCCCGTTCATGAAAACTGTACTGGGGTAATTTTTTTTATGTAACTCATGAAATTTTTTTTTAAAACCTTTACGCCACTTTGAGTGAGTGTGGAAATTGTAGGTGTTTTTACCCGCTAGCTGTCTGCTATGCTTCACTTTATCTAACTGGAATAGTTACAGTTTAATTTGCCACAAGAAATAGGGGTGTGAATGACAGAGGTCAATCAAATGTATTAACATAGGTAAAATGCTCATTTTAATTTATAAGTAAAAGCTACGCTGGCTAGCGCGTGGTAACTGAGGTAAGGCGTATTCCAATAAACAGCCAGGTTCAATTTGTTCCACCCATGTGCACATTTATGGATTAACCACGTTTTAGGCTGGGAAAGCTTCTTCCAAGATGATGACTAGAACGCCAACACCTGAGCTTCAAAACTGCTCTTCAGAAAACCTACGAGTGACACAGAGGAGGTTTGTTCAGGTCTTTTTTTATTTATTTTATTTTTTATACTGTCTACGCAGATCACGCACTACTGAAACTTGTAAGTCGTGTATATTTGACAAAAGAGGAGATACTTTTATGACATGTTAAGTTGTGTTTTTATTCATGCGCAAATCCACAATTAGCATTAAAACAGGTGGATGGAAACACTTTATGCAGCGGTTTTGCTCATTTGTAATTACAAAAACAGACATGAGCAAACTAACAGCCCTGAGAGCGCCCCCCTACAGGAAGAGTTCCTTCACTTCACTTTATTTCACTTCATTACACTCTTTATTACAATGTACATAAACAGTAGCGAAGCTTCGTGATTCATTTTTTCATTAAGTAAAAAAAAAAAGCTTGCATTCCCATTTCCTACTCTTCTAAACATATTATCAAAACTGCGAAATAGGAAGAAAACAAGAACAGTGCACATTTATATTAAAAAAAGTTCAGTCCAGAAAAAAAAAAGAAAGGTAGTGAAAGGCTAAATGACGATCTTAATGTTTATTTACATTCAGAAAGCCTCGCTGATTCTTTCTGGGTGTCTGCTTTGCAACTCGTCTACTAAATGCACTAAATGCTAGCAAGAAAATGTAAAAATGAACGAACAAACAAGCAAACAAACAAAAAAAAATACTGCAGCCTGTGGTTAGGCTTTACAGCGTGGCAGGTGCCGAAGTAATCGACTAATTATCACAGTTTACGATATCATCGTGATATGCCATTTCGCTGCTCTCATTGCTTGGCAATTTAAGCGCTAACGAACGTCTGATGTGTTTCATTTGGGATTTCCTTCATCATTTTCATCACTTTTAGCATGTCTCATGACTGCTTTGTCAGCCTTTTGTAGCAAAATGCAAGCTTGCCTTCGTAAATTGAGGGGAGGGAGAGCTTGTGGTAATGGATGCACACAAATATGACTGTTGGTGATTTCGTGGTGCTTTTTATAACTAGCTAGCTAACATTACCTCACATAGTGCATACAGGTGAGTTGCATTAGCCGTGCTAGTCTTTCAACCCTAACCCTTGCTCTTGAAACAGGAAGGATGCTGGCTAAAATAAATGACTAGCCAGGAAGTTAGCAAGTTCTGTCAGCTTGACCTATATTACCTAGCTAATTTCATAAAATAATACAATAAATGACAAACAAATGTTTGATTTTTAGCATTAAGTCCCTGCTAACTAATAACTAAGTAACTGACTGACTAACGCTAGCTAGAAACTTGACCAAGTTCCTGACAGGATGGGCTATGTTAAACAAAAAAGCAATGATTTATAGTAATTGTTGGTATCAAAAGTTTTGCTTAAATAGCTAGCGAGCCAAGTAAGTAATTACGTTTTGCTTTTTAGTTTAATGGAATGACTGGAAAGATTTCTGTGAATAAACAAAAGGAAATATGACAGTTTATGGGAATCTTAAAGAAAAAGTTGGTCATCAGAAAGATTCATTCGGGGGAGTATTTATCTGTCACATTGCCCACATTTTCATGGTGCATTTCTTTTATGTTTCTAGCGCCACAATAGCTAGCTACTTGATGTTTCAATTAGGAAGCTACAAGGCTAACTTGACTAGAAAACAAATGTATTTTTATTTATTATTATTATTATTATTATTATTATTATTAAAGCTACCTATTTTGAAATTTTCTCCCAAATGAAACTCATTCACAGTGACGCTCATTTCTGAAACGTCTAACATCACGATACACATCGCACAACCGATCCTCGGCACATGCCTCGCTAAACTACATTTCCTAGTGACACATGCTTGGCGTTATCTCAGATAAACAGATAGTAAAAAGACAGATGCGAATATAAAAAGACAAGGAAAGAAGAGCAATAGCTCTGTAAGGCATCATATTCAAATTTCAGCATTAGGAGGGGAAAGAAAACGGGCACAACCTTACAGACAGATTTGCCATAGCAGTGTCAGGGTACATGCGCTTAGCATCTGCGGCTAACAGAGCTCACAGAAACAGAAATAAATCACAGATTCTGGGTGTGGAGGATTTACCTTATAGCGAGTTGCAACGAATACATGACTGAACACGCTGCGATGACAATACACCGGTAATGATACACATAATAATATACGAGTCCGGAATTGTTCGAAAATAAGATGCTAAGCGTCATAAACACGAGTCAGACGAGTACACACCATACATGTAAGCATCATATAAGATACATATGCTGCTATGGTACAGTATGGCATCATTATTATCTTTATAATGATGGAATTAACATAAAACATGACTGAATAATTGTTCATAAATGTAAATATAAAAAAGAAAAAAAATACAGGAAATTATGTGCATGATGAGGGAAAATTAAGGGAACACATTGTCCTAGTTTGACTTGATGTGTGTGTGTTCAAGTTAAACCGGGACTGATTTCCCCTTACTTTTTGAGCAGTGTATATACAGTTATTACAAAAAAATATATATAAATTGATAGCAAACATATTTTTCCAAAAGCAGTAAAGTAATACAAATCTGCTTATGAAAGTTTGAAATAAAAAAAGAAAAAAGAAATGTATATAAGATACATTTGCTGCTATACTACAGTATGGTGTTATAGAAGCCTGGATTGAACTCAAATGGCAAAGTCCTGACTAAACACTGGTTTATTTGTGTGTACAATAAAATAATAAGTAAAAAGTATTGGAAATGATGTGAAAAGTATCATGACCAAATTTGAGGAATTAAAAATAATAATAATAAAAAAATATAAAATAAAATAATAATAACAATGACCGTATGATATAGTGCAAAATAAACACATACCTGCTCATGAAACAATTGATTATTGTGACACTAAACAAACTGCAAATATACAGTGTATATATATTTTTAAATCCCGAAGACATATAAGACATCATCACCACTCTGGTTTCTTTTAAGTCCCTGACTCTGTTGATTTCTGGGTAATTATGGATTATTTATAAACATGATCAGATGATTAGACGTAACAAAAACAAATAACGCCATTTTCGTTTGTTTTATTCCTAATGAGCAGATGGACAAATTTTGTATGTGTGTGTGTGTGTGTGTGTGTGTTATTTCACTATTACACTCTGTATCAGCATGCTAATATAGTGTACGCCATTAAAAAAAAAAAAAAAATTACCTCTATTTTGTAGTTTGTATGTTAGTATGGATTATTAGTATGAAATTATTACAACACATTTTGCATAATTTGAATTCGAGCTTCGATAGAGTTGACGAGGGTTGAAGAGAAACCTTACAGGAGAAGATGCCGGAAAGCACACACAGGCTAGTACGAGAGCAAGGGTAGGAATAAATGTCAGGCTCAGATGTAAACCTGAAGAAAAGAAGGACAGCATTTGTAAACACTTATCTGGAATGTTGGATGTGTTCGTCGTGTCTTTGTCTGAAGGCCTGGAAAGACTAATCAAGCCCAATTTCACACCGTGCTAGTTATTTGTGTTTTAACTTTTGTTCCTGGATAGTACGTGAGATTTCTTAATTGTTTATGTTGTAGCCGTGTAGAAAAAAAGCAAATATAACGTGTAAACTTTGCTTTTGTGACCTGGATAATGATTTTAGAAATTAACTAATTTGCTTTGCTAATTAGTTACTAATTGTGTTTACCAATGAAACAAATTTGCGCATAATCTGAATAAAACAACATATTAATCAAGATTTACATGTTTTTATACAAAATAAAGCTATACAAAAATGACCAAAAAGTAGTTTTTTAGTGTTTTATCAAGATTTGTGTGTTCATTCAGGCAGCTAGAACTAAACCGAAGTGGCGAGTAGTGAGCTGTGGAGAAATTCTAAAAGATCCTTGAAATGTTCCGAAAGCATTCTAGAAACTTCTGCAAAATTCTTGTAACTTCTAGAACATTCTCTATCAGCTACTAAGCCCTGAATGTTCCTGGACTGTTCTGGAAGATGGGTATACTGGAAAAGTTCATTATTCAGGCCACAAAAGCAACTTTTAGAGGGAAAAAAAATAGGTCTTAGCCATTTACTTTAGTCTTCTTAGGGCTTCGAGTCAGTTGGCATCCACTATGTTGCGTTACCGCCACCTTCTGGTCCGATTTGTATAAGCGATTAAGCATAACTGATTAGGAGATTGTGTTACATAGTGTTATTCAATTTCGTCTCACATCTTGCACAAGTCTTGTGTTTCCTGGATTTCTCACTCATGCCACAGCTCCTCCCTGACCACGCCCCTTAGTTAATATTCAAACCTGTTCCCTCTGAGCGGCTCTGCTTAGTTTTTAACCTTGGAAATATATATTCTTCTCTTATAAATGGAGTGCAGGAATTGTCAATAAAATCAGACATTAAGCATTTTAAACTGGAATTGTGTAAAACAACAATGTCACACTAATGGCCACTTTCCCAACTTGGGGGTGGGGCACATTTAAAAAAAAATAATGCTCCTGGCCATCAATAACCATAAGCAGTGGCTCATAAATAGTACTCAGCTAGAACAAGTTAGCTATGTACAGTATATAACCTGATGTGTAGAGCTTTATATTTATGAGAAGTGTAGGTATAACATAGACTCAGTTTTTATTCAACATCATACAACATTTCTAAAGATTTTCATCAAGATGTTTTCTTGTTTTTATTTTATTTCTATTCGTAATTCGGTTCATGGCCTCCTTATCTCCTTATCTCCTCCTTCTCTCTGCTAGTTTGCCACAAATCGCATAGCGTGTATATTTCTTCCCCCGCCCCCACTAATGGGCTCCCACATTAAGACTACTACCACTCAGCCGGGAGGGCCGAAGACTATCACGTGTTTCCTCCGAACCACGTGACGCCAGCCGACCACATCTTTTCGAACTCGCTCGCGCACCGTTGGGGAGGTCAGCGCTATCCGCTCCTTCCGCTGCGCGAGCTCACAGACGCCCCTGACTGGCTGTAGAGCCGTGATTAATGTGGACTAGCGATCTCCGGATGATAGGGCGAGCGCTTTAACCACTGCGCCACTCGGAGGCTATAGTGTGTATATTTTAGGCGCTGATTTTGTAATACCTCAAATAACAAATACTAATTTGTGTTTGCAGTTGGGTTAACCAGCAGAAATAAGTTCAGATAGTCAGAGTTATTTAAAATAAACAATTTCAACTAATAAATATAATTAAAGACAATTGGAATGTTTAAAAACTGGTGGTACTGTGCATGTGTATTATAAAAGTGTGTGTGTGTGTGTGTGTGTGTGTGTGTGTGTGTGTGTGTGTGTGTGTGTGTTGAACAACATGGGGTAGAAACTAATGAAATTGTTTTTAAATTGATGAATTTACGGCAAGAAATAATTTTAAAAATCTTGTTTCAGAGACATGCTCCTAATTAATTTATTTGCTCCATCTTTTAATTTCATCTATAGTTTCATGAACTCTATTATAAATGAGCAGGAATCGAGCTGTACTTTATGTCCAAGGTGAGAAGTAAGACGTTGTTATAAATCAGCGAGTAAGAAAATTTGAACCTAGACCACATTTTTTTTTTTTTTTTTTTTTTTTTACCGTTCAGAGTATATCAACAGGGCTACGTAGTAAGAAAGTGGGCGGAGTCATTACTACGCTGAAGATGCAACATGAATTGAAAGTTCAGGCTCAGGTTACCTATTGTGATGTCACTGATGGATCTGAGACAAACAGTCTATCCAGGCCTTTAGATTAGTGTGTGTGTGTGTGTGTGTTTACTTGTATGAGCATGTGTGTGCTTAAAAAACTGTTAACGTCATCGGCAGTGATGAAATATTTTTCGGTCCCTGTTTGTGTCTTTGATGTTTTGGAAATTAAACTTGCTATTCAGAGAATAAATGATCTTTGTTTACTCATGAATGAATAGGTCAGTACTAGGTCGGGTCGATCTCAGTGTCTCTCTCGTGATACAGCGGAGTCGTCGTCTGGCCGTGTCTCAGTTTCCCCCGAGGATGCCGGTGATGGAGTTGGGGATGCTGCCGCTGGGTGGAGGGTGCGTGTTGGGGTTGGTCGGGGACGGGACTCCTGAACTCTCGTGATCTCCGTGTGCGTACGGTTGCGCGTCTCTGCGGCCGCTGTACTGCCCGATGAACGAGCCGTCCTCGTTGAACTGGATGTCCACGCTGTCTCCGTACTCCACCAGACTGTCATCACTCTCACGCTTCAGGTCGGGACACAGCGAGCGCTGGCTGAACGAACGCTTCTCGTCATTGTCGCTGCTGAATAATCGAATCCGCACAAATTAGATCAGGAGCGTAAGCAGATTAGATGACGCAAGATCTCCTCATCAGGCAGGCTGACATTAATTATGCTATTTATCACCATTTGTAGAGTAGAACAGTCTAGTCTGCTTTTTCTTGTTTGTACACTCATTTATTATTATTTAGTAGATTATATGCTTATAGCAAGTAAACATGTATTTAAAACATATATTATGCATAAAGAATAGAGTAATTAAACACTTCACTAAACAGTTATTATAATTATTATTATTGTTATTGTTATTATTATTATTATTAATAATAATAATAAACACACAAAACGTACCTCTCAAGGGATCTGCATCATGTCAGCATTTAAGAGAATAAAAATATCATCAGTTAAAATCTCAATGACTACGACCTGGTACTGAAGCACTTCTGTACATGCTGTAAATCAGAACATACTATACTGATCAAAGCCAATCAGAACACACTATACTGTTTAAGGCCAATCAGAACAAACTATACTGATCAAAGCCAATCAGAACACACTATACTGTTTAAAGCCAATCGGAACACACTATACCAGATCTGAGCAAATCAAAACACACTAGACCAGTCACAGCCAATCAGAACACATTATACCGATAACGACCTATCAGAACACACCATACCGATCAGAGCCAATCAGGAAGCATAGTATAATAAAATAACTCAAGTGATGGTTGTAAATCAGTACCTGTACTCCCCAAACGCTTCATCCTTCATGGGTTTCACATCGGAGTCGATCTGTCCTTCCTCTTTATCCTTCACTGTAATAAAGACGAAGATTTCCAGATTCATGTTAGATTCATATTATTCATGAAATAATATGAAACTAAGTACATATTGAGCTGCACGTTGGCTGCCAAGCAGCATGGCCTGTTAACACTCATCACATTTATGATTAATAAATTGCAATGTCTTGTTGTTGCCCTGGAAAAACGTGGTTTCATAACTTATCAGAAATAATAATATGTCTGATTACATTAAAGCTGATCAGATTATTTTTTTTTGTCTTAGCTTTTTAACTATTCTACAAACTCTTTTTTTAAAAAGAAACATTTCCTGTGTAAGTTGTTACTATATTGTGTGTGTGTGCGTGTGTGTGCGTGTGTGTGCGTGTGTGTGCGCGCGTGTGCGCGCGTGTGCGC
Source organism: Clarias magur (assembly GCA_013621035.1). Classification (NCBI taxonomy): domain Eukaryota; kingdom Metazoa; phylum Chordata; class Actinopteri; order Siluriformes; family Clariidae; genus Clarias; species Clarias magur. Next base: position 307,780 of record QNUK01000434.1, on the reverse strand, counting down.
GCGTGTGCGCGCGTGTGCGCGCGTGTGTGCGTGTGTGCGCGTGTGTGCGCGTGTGCGTGCGCGTGTGCGTTACCTGAATATTTTCCCCCTTTCCTTTTTTTGACGAAGCAGAGGATGAGCAGGAGGAGCAGCAGCAGCACCACGGCGCTGATGAGGCCGATGAACCAGCCCTTAGTGGCAAAACTGCTCCTCACCACGACTACAGCTGAGCCACAGAAATCCAAAGAGTAAAGAGGTAAGGAGGTGCCAAAGAGGAAGTATGAAAAGTTTAAGTTTCTGTCTAAGCAATGAACAGTGACACTACAAGACAAGGAAGGCAAGGGGGTTACGGATACAGGAGGCCTTGCACCTGATGGTATAGTCTGCATCTGTTGTGTCCAGTATGTGACGTTGTTGTGTCGGAATTCGATGCGGTACTGTGTGCCTGCTTTCAGTCCCTGCAGCTGATAAAACATCTGCGTCAAATTCGCCTGCTCCGATTCCTCCCAATGACCTAAAACACACACATATTTACACACCGATTTCCTGAACTATTGGGAACAGGAACAGTGCTTAGTGGTAGTAACAGTCGCATGGAGCCTCCTGACCACCAGGGGGCGACCAAGATTTCAAATCATGCTAAAATACACAGACAACACTTCAGTTTGATTGACATCTCATTTTTGCATTAACAAAACCGGGTGCGGTTAAGCAGACACGCACTCCGCTTTTGCATGAAAAATAAAAACTTTTCGGTCAAACCCAGCTGTGGGTCAGTTGATCACATGCTTAGGTGGAAGAGGAGTAGACTTGAGGAAAATCTCAGCTTTCAGAGAAAGCAGTTATTGTAGTAAATATCACATCTTGACTTAGATTTAAGCTGAGACTAGTGCAGAATCCTGAATATTAACTGTTCAAGAAATCGAACACTAACTTCTTTGTTTAAGAATTAGCTAAATTCGAAAAAAGTTAATTAGACAAGTAGCATCAAGAGATCCAGTATCACAATACACATCTGTCACACCGCACTTTTTACTGAAATATTACAGAATCTTTTTCACAATTTTCAACATATTTCTGTATGGAAAAATAAGAAGAATATGCCAAACTTATATATATATATATATAGTACAGTATATGTCAAATTTATATATATATAATTTTGACACTTTAGAACAAAATAAAAAATAATACAAAAACATAACTCAAAATACATAATATTTTATAATATTTAGAAACATAGCTGTACTGTACACAACATAACTATACTTTACAATTATAAACACAATTATGCTGATTAAAAATCCTCCCCCCCTCCCCCCCCAAAAAAAAGGTTTAGTAGGAAGGCTAACTCAAAGTTTCAACTCTAATCTCCATCAACTTTCTTCAGTAATCCCCTTTTCTCTCTCTCTCCTCATTTCCCACAATCCCTCACTGACCGTTGCTCAGGTAATGCACTGTAAACTCGACGTTTCGCTGTCGTTCTCCTGGAACCCAGCTCAGATTTACAGACGTTTCGCCGACTGTCGCGTTTACAGATCTTGGTGGAACTGGGGGTAAAAAACAGAAAAAATATCTAAACGTTATAATTAGTTTATAATCATAAATAATGTAATTTCTGGATAGTGGAAATAAACACTACACTGTGCGATATTTTAATATACTGCTTTAAAGAACATCAAACCTAAATTCATAGCTTTACATCTAGAATCTAGAGTATACGTATTATATTTCTGTAAAGGTGAACCCAGTAAATAGTTGCTCTCAAAAGCTGGAATGGAATGAAATTGAATTGGATTAAAACTTCTGCTGCGACCTGACTATGGTAAATGCAGTACTGTCTGTGACGACGCTGCGATCAGCTCCTCCTGATGTTCAATCCAGGGTTCCAGAAGTTCCTTGATGGATGCTATGAACACTTTTTTCTTTTTTTTGAAACCTGACAACGGTGTTCAAGTCATATGAATCCTGTGGAAGTGTAATCATTCCGACCGTTATGGTCTCATCCCAGAGCTGAGTCCGGGTACGTTTGGAGGTGAGGCTATTGATCCATGTTTTTGTTTTTTTTTGTTTTTTTCATAAAGAGGCTGGAATTCCAGCAGTAAACTGTGGATCGATTGCGCAATTCTATCCAATCCGCACTGGTTCTGAAATGCATTCAACATGCGGTAAGTCAATCCCCATAGAGCACCATGTTAACATGCTCCGTAAGTCACTTTTGAGCACATGGTTTTGCCAGATGGCCGGCATCATTTCGATGCTCATCCATTTGCTTGTTTTTTTTCACTTGACTGATGAAGAACCCTTTGTGAACACCGTTTTTTGTGGTTGTTTTTTTAAAAAAAAAAAAAGTGATTGCACCACAAATGTGAGCTAATTACTGTAATCCAGTTCCATGAATGCCTGATTTTGTATACATCAATTATTGTCTTTCCCTGGCTCCGCAGGTGTACACTCAGGAAGAAACATGTTTTGGCACGCAGCCCTAAAAGCATTTACAGTCCATACATGATCACGATTCAGCTAAAGCGACGGATCCATGGTGCCAGAAGAGCTTTCATTTGATAAAAGTTTCTAAAGTGGATTACTAGAACTTTGAACAGAAAGTGTGACATTACCTCCGTCCAGTAGGGTGGTGGCGTTGATTTGGATGGCTTCTCCTTCTCCGGCATCAGTAAAAGCTTTCAGGGAGAAAATGTAGTAATTTTTCGCATCCAGTTTGTCCACGTTGTACTGCGTCGCTGTCGGGTCGTCAAGCTCCACCCTCTGTAGCGTGCTGGGACTGTTCTCCACAACTAACAAACGTAACAACAACAACAACAATAATAATAATTAATAATAATAATAATAATAATTTACAAAGACGTTTCTTTATTTACTTCCTGTTTTTTATCCAGTTCCTGTTTTTCACCTCCTGACCACACCCTTAATCACTATTACCACTGAACCCTATGACATCCTCACTAAATTGCATTTGTAGCAATTAGCAATGGTTTTATTATTATTATTTAGTAATAACAACAGGAATAACAAGGAAGTAATAATAACAATAAATGCTTTTTTACAGGCCTCTACCAAATGGTTGAGGTGACACGTCATGGTAAAAGTATCAATGTATTTACAAATACCAGAAACTTAAAACCTAAATTTTGTGTTTTTACGTGGAATAGCACAAATGTTTTTGGGGCATTCCATTAACTAAATTTTTGTGCAAATAAAACGACATACTGTTTAAAGATAGAGCATGTCTAGTGGATGTTTTTTTTTTATATTTTTTTTAGCATAATGTACCTCAACCAAGTGGTAGAGAAAGCTTTTTAGGTAGACAATAGGCATTTTTCAATAAGATATATAGAGACTCCAAATGTGTTCTAACAAAAAGTTAAGTAGGCCTATAAATCTGACATACACTCTTGGTACATTAAGATGTATCCTTTCAGGACTCCGTTTCTTTTGTGAGGTTTTTTCCAGGACAGCGTCAGCTCGGTCTCCGAAGGGCTGTCAGCTCTCAGGTCTGAAGGATGGCCAGGAGCTGAAAGGAGGATAAAAGAAAGAGTTAGGGTTTACTGCAGGCTGCTTACAATCCCTAAATAGTCAGACATAAACACAAAGGAAATATAAGACGCACATTTTAAGCCATCTTAATCCATAGAATAGATCCCAATTTCAAAGTCGGGAAAAGTACATTTACATAAAACTGAGAGCTAAACAGGAAGTGACATAAAAAAACAAACAGACAGTCAGTCATCGTGTCTTGATCATGATAGACAGATGATGTTCAATTGCTTTGTCTCACCTCCCTCTAATGTGATGAAACTGGTGGGACTAGACCGAGGCCCCTCCCCTTTGCTGTTGTAGGCTGTGATTGACAGCTCATAATGGGAATAGAACTCCAGTCCACTCACAACCGCCTCCTCTTTATCGATGAGCACTCGTCTTTCCTCCTCATTCTCGGTGACTAGTTCCATGTCTTGGACCATCTCTCTCACTGTAGCTAGCTCTCGCTTCTCTTTCCTTTGGTGGACATGGTCTTCTCTGGAACCCAGCCTCTTCACGAACATCTTTATACATGAACACACACAGACAAACACACTCTCAGCATTCAGCATCAGCAATATACTGATCAGCAGCCTGATCACTTGTAACCTGTTTCTTATTGGTTCATTAACTCATCGCCTATATCACTTTATCCTATATACTGGGTCGGGGGGTGGGACCTTGGAGCTTAGACCAGGGGACTTGGGGCCCGAGGCGGGGTACACCCTGGAGGGGATGCCAATCCATCACAGGGCACACACAAGTATATATATTCACACACACACACACACACACACACACACACACACACACACACACACTGAAAATAAGAAGTAAAAAATAGTCCGTCAGGAACTATTTCTCAAAATAAAATAAAATAAAATAAAATAATACATTAAATAATACAAGACAGTCTGGCTAAAGCAAAATATTAAGAACTGGATTTGTTGTTATGGAGTAAAATATTACGAATACTCGAGTTTATGCATCAAATGCATCATCCTGTACCAGTTTCACTCTCACTGCAGTAGCTGATACTGTAACAGCGCCTTATCATAGTGGTCCATGAATGCTGGGGTAACTACATTAGCCATAACAGACCGTAAACAGTAACACAGACTGTACTCTCCTTCTCCACATTCTCAAAAATACCTCAAACGGATTTAGCTCATTGACAACAACCGCTATTTTGCCCAGCCTGTTAGGTTCATTTACTGATCACGTGACAATAAGAGGCAACGAGATTGTCTTTTTATGCACGCATGGCGTTGTCACTTTTTACGAAAAAAAAAAAAAAAATTCAAAGCTTTTAAAAAAAGGATATGTATATTTTTTCAGTTTTCTATTTTTTAAATAGAGAACCTTAGGAAAAGGTTCATTTGCCAGGATAAATGAAAATCAAAAAATGATGTGCATCTCTTTTGGCAGTCAATCTTTATGTACAGAATAAAAATAAAAGTGAATAAAATGATTTGTGATGTTAATAATAAAAAGATTCGTATAATATGAATACATTGATATTATTGGTTATCATTGTTGCCTTCCGGCTCCAAGGTTCGAATCCCACCCCAGGGTCTGTGCGCATGGAGTTTGCATGTTCTCCCCATGCTTGGCGGGTTTCCTCCCACAGTCCAAAGACATGCAGATTAGACTAACTGACGTTCCCAGATTGCCTGTAGTGTGTGAATAGGAGTGTGAATGTTGACCGGAGGTCCTACCACGGTTGTAAAATGGGAATAAATACAAAAGTCACCATTGGCCTCCATGGTCCGTAGTTAGTCTTTTTTACTTTTTATTATGTGGTGATCCATATTCGGGGAAATCTTCACAGTTGTATGTTCCATTCCAAGGGCTTAGTCTTGTTATACACTGTTAAACCTGCTTCTGCCCACACATTTGATTGCGAATCAGCTTCGTTTAAACGTACCACATAGCCACGAAGATGTCCACGCACAGACTCTCTACTGACAGCCTCCCATGTGACGGACACCGTTGTAGCGTTAAGCTGCTTTATTTCTATTTCTGTCGGGGCCTCCAGTGGTACTGGAAGATACAGAGACAGAAACAGAGAGAGTAAAGTGAAAGAGGGAAACGTACATGAAGTGATGAGGTTCCTCAATCTCTAGCAGCGATTAGGTTATGCAGCACTCAAAGGATCATACACACCTTCTCGTTCTATTTATTATCATTTATCATTATAATTTATTATATATAAATCATATATTTATTCGTTCCCCCACCATTATTCCTATTTTGGAATAACAATAAATGGAAGAACAGTATTCCTGGTGGAAATTTCACTTTTACTATTACATGCCGCCACTTTTACTCTTCCTATCTATTTATAATAAACACTGAATACGTTTATATCATGTTAGAATTTGTGAGTACTTTGTTAGACTTACTAAAGAAAATACCTCGCATCTTATTCTATATCCATTGTTATCATGCGGAGTTACATTTCAATATGGTGCATTATATTTAGTGCTCATAACTAATTAGATCACTAATTTCTGAAGAAAAAAAAATCAGTCTTTCTCAAAAATTGTAAGAAATAAAAATGCTTTAAAATGCATTCTGACAACTATTAATAAATAATAATAATAATAATAATAATAATAAATAATTGGTAGCACTTTGAGATTTGCTTCAAATATATTATTATTATTATTATTATTATTATTATTATTATTATTATTAAATGCCTTATGAATATCGCCATAAACCATAATGCCTCTCCTTGAATAATAACAATATGTATAATACCTAAGTGCATTATAACGCAAATATACTCATGAGTAATTAAACATAGAAAATGTAGTATAAGTACATAAGTATTATCATGCATTTAGTTTCAGAAATAAATATCCACCATAATCGTTCATATGGTAAGAATTAATTTAACACTAAGCCCTTATTTAATTAAAAAAAAAAAAAAAAAAAACTACCTTGAGACAAATAAAAACAATGTCCAGTTGTTGGACTTGTAATAGGTGTATATCCTAAACACCTAATACACAATATGACATTTATGATATTATGCATCATCCTGTAACTAATTCTCAGCAGTGACTGTTACAGCAGCTATAAACAGTTCCCCCACCATCCTCTCAGTCTTAAGGATAATAACACAGCTTGTCAAAAAAAAAAAAAGACTTATACTACAGTATGTGCCGCATGTTCATTTCAGAGTGAATAACTAAAGCGTACTGTCTTCTCCCGAGTAGCCGATGGCAGCCTCTGGACTCGGTCCTTCGCCTTCTTCATTGAAAGCCTGCACTTTGATCTCAAAGGGCGCGAAGGTACCCGTTTTGTTCACTACAAATGGAGGACGAGAAACATTTGCCGACTGCCAGGGCATCTCAGGGTCACTTGCGTCACGCCAGAACACTTTATACCCAAAATCGGGGCCGTTAAAATGCTTTGGCTCCAGCTCCTAAAGACAGAGAGACCAAGAACAATATACACTCAGGGGGTAAAATTATTCTTTTTTTAAATATAGAAGGAAACACAAGAGGTGACCAAGTCAAACTGGGACTTTTGATAACATTTCTGGTGAACAAAGCCATAAAACAGGCGATTGACATTTACAGGAGCCAACACCACTTGAACATTACATGAACTCGGCTGGGAGTTATTGCCACGTCCCTTGTATAGTCCTGACCTCACTCCAAGACATTTCCACATGTTTGGGCCATTAAAGGAGTTCCTGGGAGGCCGGTGTTTCAGACGTGAAGCAGGTAGTCTGATCATGACTCTGGAGCACTGAGAGAACTTTCTACCTTGATGGTGACCAAGCACTAGTGTAACACTGGGATAAGTGCATTAGTGTAGCATGAGATTATATAGGGAAATAAAGGGAGATTTAATTTACTCTTAGAACTGTGGTTCTGTTATTCTGCATAATCAAAAGTCCTGGTTTGACTTGAAATAAACCATGATTGAATCAATCATGTGGCAGGAGCACAATGAAGAAAACCATGTAGATGCAGGTCGAGAGCTTCAGTTAATAATCACATCAGAATGAAGAAAATGTGATGACAGTGATTTTACCCATGGCGTTGCTGTTGGTGCCACATGGACCGAGTATTTCAGAGTATATACATTCAAAATGATGGAAAGAGACAAATAATAATTAAAAAAAAACTCAGAGATGAGAGAGATCGGGAAGACAATTCAACTCCAATAACCTCCATGTACAGCTGAGCAAGAACTGGACTGTAAAAAGTATTCTACTCCTGCCATGTGATTGGCTGGTTGAATAAGAAACCTAAATAGTACAAATTGAGTGTAGACGATGTTCCATGGCTCCGTACCTCCCATGTGATGATCATGCTTCCTGGATCAGTAGATTCAGTCCGTACCTTCACTGGGGTTATGTCAGGTGCTGCAAAAAAGTGTCGATAGTTAGAGGTCCTTGTATGATGTGATTTTGGAAAACATGGCAGTGGACACGTACCATTACCCAGCTTGGATCAACATAAGAATACGCTAAGATTCCTGATGTCTAATTTTCTATTCTATATTCTATAATTTTCTATTCTCTATATTTCTAGAGTTCTATTTTTGAAAAATGACTATTTTATAGTCATAGTAAATCAACCCATGTTGGTCTTTAGTTTACATTCAGTTAATTAATGTTGCACATTCAGGCTGGAAATGTGTACGAGATCATCCATCATATTGATCAGGTGTTACCTGCAGCAGGTGTGGTGTACGACTCAGACGGCTTGCTGAATTCACTGGCTCCGACCTTATTAATAGCGGCTACTTTAAAGTGGTATGTGCAGAAGGGAAGTAGAGAAATCTCCAGATGATGGATTTCAGCAGGAACGCGCTTCAGTTCCTTCCAGTTTCCCGTCTCAGTTGGAAGATCTTCTCGCATCTCAATCACGAACTCTACAGGAGCAGAGCGAGAGACTCGTCAGGCTTGTGCAGTATTTCTTCAAATTACTCGTATCAACTGAAGGCCCTGCCAAGTTCCCACGGTGAACAGTGAAATCTGCACAGTGGCTTTTTGACTTTTTGTCGAATCAGGAACAGAAACAATTTATTATATCAGGATACATTTGAATTACCAGACACAGGGCTGTTGTTGTCGTTTCCGGGGCTCCAGGAAAGAGTGACGCTGCGACTCGCCTCCTCATTCAGCTTCAGTGAAACTGGAGGGTCGGGCTTATCTACACGAGGAAGTATAGTACACACTTATTTACTCTATCTCCTACAAATACACCAACTTATTCACTTACTCACCTACTCATTCATTCACTCATTCACCGACCCATACACTCACTCATTCACTCATTCACCAACCCATACACTCACTCATTCACCGACCCATACACTCATTCATTCACTCATTCACCGACCCATACACTCACTCATTCACTCATTCACCAACCCATACACTCACTCATTCACCGACCCATACACTCATTCATTCACTCATTCACCGACCCATACACTCACTCATTCACTCATTCACCAACCCATACACTCACTCATTCACTCATTCACTTACCCATACACTCACTCATTCACCGACCCATACACTCATTCATTCACTCATTCACCGACCCATACACTCACTCATTCACATTACCCATACACTCACTCATTCACTCATTCACTTACCCATACACTCACTCATTCACTTACCCATACACTCACTCATTCACTTACCCATACACTCACTCATTCACTTACCCATACACTCACTCATTCACTTACCCATACACTCACTCATTCACTTACCCATACACTCACTCATTCACAATCCCATACACTCACTCATTCACAAACCCATACACTCACTCATTCATACCCATACACTCACTCATTCACACTCCCATACACTCACTCATTCACAAACCCATACACTCACTCATTCACAAACCCATACACTCACTCATTCACAAACCCATACACTCACTCCATTCACTCATTCACTTACCCATACACCAACAATTCATTCAACGTCAACGCATACACCTTCACTCATTCATCACCCATACGCCACTCATTCACCAACCCATGCACTCCATTCATCTACCCATTCACTTACCTACTAATTACCATTCACTTACCCATACACTCACTCATTCACAATCCCATACACTCACTCATTCACAAACCCATACACTCACTCATTCACTTACCCATACACTCACTCATTCTCACTCCCATACACTCACTCATTCACAAACCCATACACTCACTCATTCACAAACCCATACACTCACTCATTCACAAACCCATACACTCACTCTTTCACCAACCCATACACTCACTCATTCACCAACCCATGCACTCATTCATTCACTCATTCACTTACCCATACACTCACTCATTCACTCATTCACTTACCCATACACTCATTCATTCACTCATTCACTTACTCATACACTCACTCATTCACCAACCCATACACTCACTCATTCACTCATTCACTTACCCATGCACTCACTCATTCACTCATTCACCGACCCATGCACTCACTCATTCACCGACCCATACATGCACTCATTCAATGTGTCCTACCCATACACTCATTCATTCACTCATTCACCGACCCATAGACTCACTCATTCACTGTCTCCTACCCATACACTCACTCATTCACTCATTCACTTACCCATACACTCACTCATTCACTTACCCATACACTCACTCATTCACTCATTCACTTACCCATACACTCACTCATTCACCGACCCATACACTCACTCATTCACTTACCCATACGCTCACTCATTCACCAACCCATGCACTCATTCATTCACTCATTCACTTACCCATACACTCACTCATTCACTTACCCATACACTCACTCATTCACAATCCCATACACTCACTCATTCACAAACCCATACACTCACTCATTCACTTACCCATACACTCACTCATTCTCACTCCCATACACTCACTCATTCACAAACCCATACACTCACTCATTCACAAACCCATACACTCACTCATTCACAAACCCATACACTCACTCTTTCACCAACCCATACACTCACTCATTCACCAACCCATGCACTCATTCATTCACTCATTCACTTACCCATACACTCACTCATTCACTCATTCACTTACCCATACACTCATTCATTCACTCATTCACTTACTCATACACTCACTCATTCACCAACCCATACACTCACTCATTCACTCATTCACTTACCCATGCACTCACGCATTCACTCATTCACCGACCCATGCACTCACTCATTCACCGACCCATACATGCACTCATTCAATGTGTCCTACCCATACACTCATTCATTCACTCATTCACCGACCCATAGACTCACTCATTCACTGTCTCCTACCCATACACTCATTCATTCACTCATTCACTTACCCATACACTCACTCATTCACCGACCCATACACTCACTCATTCACTTACCCATACACTCACTCATTCACCGACCCATACACTCACTCATTCACCGACCCATACACTCACTCATTCACCGACCCATACACTCACTCATTCACTCACCCATACGCTCACTCATTCACATACATATTCAGATACCTATACACTCACTCCTTCACTCAGTATCCTACCCATATATTCACTCATTCACTTATTCACTAACCCATACACAAACTCATTCTCTCAGTCTACTACACACACGCTTACTCATTCACTCATTCACAATCTCCTACTCAAACACACACTCATTCATTTATTAACATTACACTCACTCAGTCATTTCTTCACTGAAATGGAAAGTCACATTCTACATGTGTTTGACATGAGGAATGTAGACTGTAGAAGCTTTAAAACTTGCCTGCTGGATTGTAGAAGGACAAGACCTGGGATAGAATAGAAACTAACTGATTGTAACCGCCACTGAATGATAAGGTGAGGACATCTGTTCTGCGACAGATAGAGAAACCAACTCCTTGTGTGTGAAAACACGATGTATGTAGAATATTTTGCCAGAGAGGTTTTTGTTTAAAATGTAATTGCAGAGAAAAAGAAATCACCTTTTTCCATGCTGCTACTGTTCATGTTAAAAAATCTTCTGTTATATTAACACACAGTATGACTGCGTAAGATTCCTGCTATCCGTTATGACCCAAATGAGGATGGGTTCCCTGTTGAATCTGGTTCTTCTCAAAGTTTCTTCCTGTTGCCATCCCAGGGGGTTTTTGATTGCCACCATCACCGTCGCCCTGGGTTTGCTCATCAGAGACTGTTATGATCTATACACATGTTTACTTGCATATATACTTGCATAGATATTTACATATCTCTATAATTTTCTTTAATTTTGTGAAGCTGCTTTGAGACAATGGCTATTGTTAAAAGCTCTATATAAATAAAATTGAATTGAATTAAATCAAGCACTGGGTAACGGCAACAAAGTAACACCAGTTTATTGAAACTTCTGCAGAAGGACCCGTCTCACAGAGGAAACAGTTACACGGAGTAATGTGATTTCTTTCTATCGGCTGTTACATTTTATACACAAAATTCTCTGCCAAAATAAACTACGCCCTGTACATCGTGTTCTCGCATACAAGGAGTTGATTTCTCTATCTGTCTCAGTACACGTCTTCACCTTATCATTCAGGGGCAACGACAATCAGTTTGTTTCTATTCTGTCTTTGGCCTTGTCCTTCTACAAATGTAACTGGCAAGTTTTAAAGCTTCTAAAGTCTAAGCGGCGCGTTTCAGACACAATTATACTTACTCATTCACTCTCTTACTCACTCACTTACTCACTCAATTATCACTCACTCAATAATCCACTCACTCACTCACTCACTCACTCACTCACTTACTCACTCAATCATCCACTCACTCACTCACTCACTCACTTACTCACTCATGTACTCACTCACTCACTCACTCACTCACTCAATCATCCACTCACTCACTCACTCAATCATCCACTCACTCACTCACTTACTCACTCACTCACTCACTTACTCACTCAATCATCCACTCACTCACTCACTCAATCATCCACTCACTCACTCACTTACTCACTCACTCACTCACTTACTCACTCAATCATCCACTCACTCACTCACTCACTCAATCATCCACTCACTCACTCACTTACTCACTCAATCATCCACTCACTCACTCACTCACTCACTCACTTACTCACTCATGTACTCACTCACTCACTCTCTTACTCACTCAATTATCACTCACTCAATCATCCACTCACTCACTCTTACTCACTCTCTTACTCACTCTTGTATTCACTCACTCACTAACTCACTCACCCATGTACTCACTCACTCACTCACTCACTCACTCACTCACTCACTCATGTACTCACTCACTCATGTACTCACTCACTCATGTACTCACTCACTCACTCACTAATTCAATCTCTTACTCACTCTTGTATTCACTCACTCACTCACTCACTCATGTACTCACTCACTCACTCACTCACTCACTCACTAATTCACTCTCTCACTCACTCTCTTACTCACTCATGTACTCACTCACTCACTAATTCACTCTCTTACTCACTATTGTATTCACTCACTCACTCACTCACTAATTCACTCTCTTACTCACTCTCTTACTCACTCATGTACCCACTCACTCATGTACTCACTCACTCACTAATTCACTCTCTTACTCACTCATGTACTCACTCACTCACTAATTCACTCTCTTACTCACTCTTGTATTCACTCACTCACTCACTCACTAATTCACTCTCTTACTCACTCACTCACTCACTCACTCACTCATGTACTCACTCACTCACTCACTAATTCACTCTCTTACTCACTCATGTACTCACTCACTCATGTACTCACTCACTCACTAATTCACTCTCTTACTCACTCTTGTATTCACTCACTCACTCATGTACTCACTCACTCACTCACTAATTCACTCTCTTACTCACTCATGTACTCACTCACTCACTAATTCACTCTCTTACTCACTCTTGTATTCACTCACTCACTCACTCACTCACTCACTCATGTACTCACTCACTCACTAATTCACTCTCTTACTCACTCTCTTACTCACTCTTGTATTCACTCACTCACTCACTCACTCATGTACTCACTCACTAATTCACTCTCTTACTCACTCAATCATCCACTCATTCACTCACTCACTCACTCACTCACTCAATTATCTACTCACTCACTCACTCACTCACTCACTCACTCACTCACTCAATTATCTACTCACTCACTCACTCACTCACTCACTCACATTTAATTGATTTAGATGAAATGATTTAGAGAGATTCTTACCCATCACAGTCAGTGTACCGGTGCTCGTATCTACATCCAGTCTGGTGATGACCTCACACGTGTAGTTTCCTCCATCTGTAACATGTATGTCAACGATCCTCAGCAACCCATTTTCAAAAACTGTGTATCTGCCGATCACAAAAACCAAGCGGGTCAATAACAGCACTGAACGTCCATTTATTAGGCCTGGAGTTATTGATTGACACATATGGAAAGGATGTTGCATTTTCATAAGCTGCGTAAAAACAGAAACACAATTAATTCCCCAAATAAATGAATAAACACCAAACGTTTGTAATCCTGTAAAAGACGAGAATAAGTGAGGGAATGAGATAAAGTGAGAGTGTTTACTTGTCATCTGTAGATGACATTGTGATCTTCTGTCCATTTCTCCTCCACTGGATTAAAGGCTTAGGGAGTCGAGTGTCCACCTCATAACTGCACAGCCAGAACAACGAACTTCCACGTTCCATATGGTGGTTAGAAAGAGGGGTGACGATCCGAGTCTTGTCTTCAGAGGGAAGGCAGAAAAAAAAAAACAAATGAGAGAGACGAGATGATGAGCAGAAATGAAGTGAGACAAAATACGATAGAAGAAGAGAGGCAAATGAAACAAGAAATATATACAAATAGAAAAAAGACAACAAAATTAAGGAATGATGCAAAGTAATAAAAATAAATGAATTTAAAAAACCCTAAGTAAATTAAAATGAATGAAGGAAAGCCAGAAAGATAAGACGGGTAAAAGAGAAAAAAATTAAGGAAAGAAACAAAGAAGGCATAAAAAAGCAAGATAATGAAGGAAGGATGGAAGGATAGAGGAAAGAGAGCAAAAAAAGAGAGAGTGTGTGTGCGTGTGTGTGTGTGTGTGTGTGTGTGTGTGTGTGTGTGTGTGTGTGTGTGTGTGTGCGCGCGTGCGTGCGCGAGTGTGGGAGTAAAACCTACTCAGCACCACCAGCAGTGCAGTAATGGACACACTGGTGTTTCTCATTTTGTTCGTGGCTCTACACAGGTACGTTCCTGCGTCCTCGTGGCTCACGTCGGTGATGAGCAACGTGCCGTTAGTCATCTGAGACACTCTCGGGTCGGACAGAAGCTCACTGAATCCTGTCTTCTCCCTGAAGAATGTAACAACCCATGTGAATAGATAATAAACACCATTACATACTGTATATGTGTGTAATTTAAATCATCACTGCACACTGTCAGGTATTGGAACACGGCTCTTAAGTGTGAGCAAGTGTTTTAGCAAGGACGCCCTCAGCAGAATCAGGAGTCCATGCAGATTGCACACAGGAGACCACACCTGCAACTTTCAGGGCCTCCTCTTCATTCTCATCCTCGGTTGTCACTTGTGAGGACGTCTCATCGCCCTCTTGTTTAGTCAGGGCTTTGGAGGCCGCCTTGGTGGCTTCTGGTTTGTGCTTAGTTGGAAAGCCTGTCTCACCTGACTGTCAGTGGACAGACTCGGTGACAATTTGGTGTTCTTGGATCTATAAACGGTCTATCAACCTGGCATGTCCTGTCAGGTACTGAATGTGGTGCATGTGGTGCATGTGCAGTTAATATTTTCATACTATGTAACAGAGAGACAGAAAACTGACCAGCTAATTTGGGGTCGCGGAGACCCGAAAGCACTGCAGTCGAGCAAAAGCGTGGATCCCTCGATCAACCGGTACACCTGACCATCATTAGTCAGAATCTGAGGAGGCAGGTCTGAGAGAGAGGGAGAGAGAGAGAGAGACCGCTATGAGGTAAAGTTAGATTCAATTGATTTTAACAGCTAGGTCCAGACCCAAAAATGATATTAAAAAATATATTTTATAACAATTTTACAATTTACAATTGTTAAACAGAAAGAGGCAAGCAAGATTGTTAGACGAGTGCAAGTATAAAATTATATACAGTAATTAGAAACCAAAATGCAAAAAAGAATATAAAGTACAAAATAAAATAAATTCAGGAAAATACATGAGTTAAAAGACCGTCTAATTCCCCCCCCGATTTTCTTCCTAATTTAATCGTGTCCAATTCCTCCCCGTCACTAGGGGGCGCTCCCACATTAAGGCTACTACTACCACTCAGCCCGGAGGGCCGAAGACTATCACGTGTTTCCTCCGAACCACGTGACGCCAGCCGACCGCATCTTTTCGAACTGCTCGCTTACGCACCGTCGGGGGCGGAGTCACACACTCGGAGGACGGCGCTATCCGCTCATTCCGCTTGCGTGAGCTCACAGACGCCCCTGATTGGCTGTAGAGCCGCGATTAAAGTGGGAGCACTATGTACCTCTCATCCCGCCCCTCTGAGAGAGCTCGGCCAATCAGCTCTCTCTAGACCTCCGGCTGCGAGAGGTTACAGCATCACCCGGGAATCGAACTGGCGATCTCCGGGTGATGGGGCGAGCGCTTTACTGTACCACTGCGCCACTCGGAGGCCGCCAAAACACATCTTATTAAAGAGAAGAAAATGACTAAAGAAACAGAAAGAGTGGTGACTGACCGACAACATGGATGTAGGTGTTCAGGAGGGCAGTGCCATGCTTATTGGAGGCCTCACACTGATAGACGGCCGTGTCAGTAACCGTAACATCAGTCAGGATCAACGTCCCTCCGTGTACACTGCGTCTCGGCTCTGGATCCAACGCTAAGCACCAGGTGAAGGAGAAACATTTACACAGATTCTTATGACACTGTGGTATAAACTATACAGTGGGTATTTAAGAAAGTGTGCGTGTGTGTACCGTTGATGGGCGTCCCATTAATCATCCAGTGTATGTGTGGTGTAGGAATGCCGTCGGCATCACAGTCCAGTCTGACCGTCTCTCCCGGGGAGTATCGGGCGCTCTCAGGCTTCCTCTTCCAATGAGGAGCAGCTGGACACAAATCATTTATTATTATTATTATTATTATTATTTTTAATCATAGTTTTAAAATTTGCATAGAGTTGGATGAAAAACCTCATAACGTGTGTATGTAAAGTGTGTGTAATTACCCTCCACGGTGATTGTGTACGAGTGTGTCACTTCTCCTATAATATTAGAGGCCGTGCAGGTGTACTCTCCATCATCGCTCTCCAGGATGGACTCAAACTCCAGCCACCGGTCGAAGCGCTCCTTAGTTGCTTGGCTGGAGGAAAGTGGAGCGTCTTTTCTTTCCCATTTGACCGATGGAGTGGGCCTAGGGCACAAAAATCACACACACACACACACACACGCACACACACAAAAACAAAGGGAAAGTTTGTCAGTTTGGATTTTTCGTTGAGGAAACTATGATAGAAAGAGGAAATAACAACAACAACCAAAAAAATAGCACAAGAAAAGCTAGCATAACATTTCATACTTACCATCCATGTGGAATACACTCCAGGATGAGAGTCTGGCCTCGGAGGGCAATATATTCAGTGTGTTTGCCCTTAGGTTGGTGGAGTTCAGGCTTTCTGTTCACCACCTCGTTGGCTTAAAAAATGTAAAAAAAATAAATTGCAATGTTAACGGTAGCCATACATTAGCGTCGAAAATAAACTTCAGGCCAAAATACGGCACTTAAATTTCAAGCTTAACCCCTAAGAGTGTACATTTCTGCTAACCTAATATAATTTATTGGTTGGTGGTCCGTATAAAATTTATTGTTTCACGAACAAATTTTGCATTTAGTTTTTAAGTTAAGTAGTTTGGGTGTTACTCACAGGGATGAACAGCGAGAGAGATCGGATCTGTGGATAAAATGGTCCTAGCTTCGGAAAACTGGGTGTAGCAGGTGTAATCTTCTCTGGTGTTGCTGGTCAGAACGTTGGCAAAGTACAGATTACCGTTCAGGCCAATGGTGATGCGTTCACTTTGCTTAATATGCATCAATTCTGCAGAAAACAAAACCAAACACGACCGTTATGCTAGCAGGGTGAAACCCACAATTGTGCTAAACTCTAGCATTCAATAGGAGCGCAGAGACAATAATATGCTTCAACGGTTCGACAGGAAAAGATGCAAATGACTCACTCCTGTCCATCCAGTGGATGTGAGGATTCACTGAGCTCTCTGGAATATTACAGTGTAGAACCATGCTGTCACCTTCTTTAGCGATCTTCACCACTTTCTTTTCTTTCACTGAGACTGGAATGGCTGCAGGAGTAAAATATCAATATATTATTCTATGTTATTTGCTCTAGTTCATAAATATACATAGTTTGGTTCATATATTAATGGGTGTTCTGTATAAAATGTAAAAAGAACATTTGAATGGTTTGCCTGCAAAATGAGCTGTGTCCATTCTGGCAGTGTGAAAGAAAGGAAGGAAGGAAGGAAGGAAGGAAGGAAGGAAGGAAGGAAGGAAGGAAGGAAGGAAGGAAGGAAGGAAGGAAGGAAGGAAGGAAGGAAGGAAAGAAGGAAGGAAGGAAGGAAGGAAGGAAAGAAAGAAGGAAGTAAAGAAAGAAAGAAAGAAAGAAAGAAAGAAAGAAAGAAAGAAAGAAAGAAAGAAAGAAAGAAAGAAAGAAAGAAAGAAAGAAAGAAAGAAGAAAGAAGAAAGAAAGAAAAAGAAAGAAAGAAAGAAAGAAAGAAAGAAAGAAAGAAAGAAAGAAGAAAGAAGAAGAAGAAAGAAAGAAAGAAAGAAAGAAAGAAAGAAAGAAAGAAAGAAAGAAAGAAAGAAAGAAAGAAAGAAAGAAAGAAAGAAAGAAAGAAAGAAAGAAAGAGAACTAACTAACTAACTAACTAAAGGAACTGAAAAAAGTCTTGATATTTAGTGCTCACAAAACCTTTTAAATGACCAAGATTGTTAAAAATTAGGACGATATTTAACATAATACAATTATGTTTAATTTACACTGCATCATTCATTAGTTTTTGCTATACAAGTTCTATTTAAACAATAATTACAATTCTTTAATATCCTTAGAACAATCAGAATTTAATATTAAACAATCCACTGGTATTTGTTCAAGTGCTAATGGTAACATTAATAATACATTTTTATAACATTAAGGTAACAAATGTTCATGATAAATGAATATGTTCTTACATTTACATTTGGTGAGTATGATTACAACATTTTTCATGCTGCCTAAAGCTATTAGATGAGCCAGCTAGTAATCGTTAACTGATAACCTTATTTTGGCTATGAGGACAAGGCTAGCTAGATGAAGACTATTCGAGAATTTCGGCTTAAAGCTTTACATGGTAAAACCTGCATGGTAAATGTTATAATATAATGTTTTATAATATATTCATATAATATAATTAAAAGTTACTATAATATAAAATATTGAAAAAATTGACATTGAATAATTAAGTGGAGAAATACAGTAAGTGTGTCAGACGCTAGTCACGTCTCGCTAAGAGTTGCACAAAGGCTGCGTAAATGGAAAAAAGAAAGTAAACTCAAAAAGAAATAACTCACGTTCAGTGATGACATGTATCAGGCCCGATACAGCCGTCCCGAGATCGTTCTTCGCATAGCAGCGATATGTCCCCTGGTAATTTTTCAGTTCGTCATCTTCGTCCGCCGTAAAAATTCCCGAATCGTCGGTTTCATTCATGAACTGTTTGCCATCCTTCTCCCATCGGAAACTGAACACATGGGCAAAGTGTGAGGAAGGAAAACAAACTTCATATGTTTTTAGTTTTGCCAATACAAAGTCTGTTATCAGCTAATCATCTTCAGGTTAATAATGTCCGTATTTTATTATTATCACATTCTCATCTCAAAGGACACTACCGCCAGTTGACATAACACCATTTAATAAAACAGAAGAATGAGCAATGAAATACATGCATATAAACCCTGAATCCATTAATGCTACCGTTTTGGACTTTGTTTTCAGAATTTCTTTACTTTTGCTTTAATAAGGAAAAATCAATAAAGGAAAATTTTTATGGACTTTATGAAAAAGGCACTGGCATCGTCAATATGATGAACTGCATAAATCTAAACTTAAACAGTGACACAGAAACAGTGAAGAATCTAAAATGAGAAATATTCAAGGTATTCAGCAGTTTCACATTTTTAACCTCATTTTCTCCCCAATTTGGTCTCCTGTCAAATGCCACTCACAATTTATTTCCCCTCTTGTACAACCCCTGACACCTAAGAAGTGTAAAAGCTAATGACTGCTCCTTCTGAGACAAGTGAAGTCGACCAACTGAGTCTTTATTCACTGTCTTGTTTTTCCACGTGCCGTTTCCCAGATGCTCACACTCGGTTAGTATTGCCCTGATTGACAGGTATGTAAAAAAAAAAAAAAGTAAAAAAAAAAAAAAAACAGCTAACTTATGGAACTGATAAAAGTCTTGATATTTAGTGCTCACAAAACCAAGATTGTTAAAAATTAGGACGATATTTAACATAATACAATTATGTTTAATTTACACTGCATCATTCATTAGTTTTTGCTATACAAGTTCTATTTAAACAATAATTACAATTCTTTAATATCCTTAGAACAATCAGAATTTAATATTAAACAATCCAATGGTATTTGTTCAAGTGCTAATGGTAACATTAATAATACATTTTTATAACATTAAGGTAACAAATGTTCATGATAAATGAATATGTTCTTACATTTACATTTGGTGAGTATGATTACAACATTTTTCATGCTGCCTAAAGCTATTAGATGAGCCAGCTAGTAATCGTTAACTGATAACCTTATTTTGGCTATGAGGACAAGGCTAGCTAGATGAAGACTATTCGAGAATTTCGGCTTAAAGCTTTACATGGTAAAACCTGCATGGAACAAAAAATCTTTGTTTGTAGACACAAGACTTTTTGTGGAATGGAAATCACTGCTTAGATTTTAGTGTTTAGCACATACTGTCATTAGAAATTGATGGTTGCATTGTCATTTGCTCTAGCTAACGTTTTTGGGAAACCGAACAAAGAAAGTTAATGAATTTACCAAATCTCAGAGTCTGAACGCTGTTTAAACTGGCATGAGTATAATAATGTGTAATGCTTTGTTAAATGGCGGGAAATTTGCAGGAAGCTAAAATCGAAGCTATTTGCTTTATTTACAGTACATGTGCAAAAGAGAGTCTGGCTCTTTGGAAGTGAAATACGAAGAAATGAGGCGTGGCTCAAGACTGTGCAACAGCACTGCATTTCAGAAGAATCTGTTTTTCCATGAAATGCTAAAGCCATGCGTGAACCGCAGTTCACACAACACACAATGGCGTGTCTGTTTCACGTAAATGATCTGCGTTGGTATCAGTGGGCCTGGGAAGTCTCGAGGTTCAGAGCAGTTCGTTCAGATTAATAGCCGGCTGTTTAATTTAATAAAAGTCCCTCCGTTTGGCTCGGCTCGCTCTCTGATAAGGAAATTCAGAGGCACGTCACCAGTAAATAAAGCTTCTGTTTTCCGGCTGAGAAGCTTTCCAATGGTCGTTTGTCGTTTTAGATGAATCTACTTCATCATGAGTCAAAGCTTTTAGCTGCATTACACATGGTAGCTGAAATAAATTTCTTGTAGTTGTCAGACGCTTTTATCCAAAGTAACTTCACCTTAATCATGTGAGTACAAATAAATAACGGTGGGTGAAAAAAGCTTTTTTTTTTTTTTTTAAACATTTGGTATTTCTGAATTGGCACGGCTGATTTTAAACAATCTTTATTCTGAGTGGATTTATGTGTAGCTGGGGTAAAGAGAAGACAAGAAATTAAAAGTGGAGAAGGAAAAATAAGAGAAGAAAGTAGAAATAAAAAGAAAGCGAAACGAGCAGGAGATGATGAAACAAGAAATTATAAGAGAGTAAAAAAGAATAGAGGAGAAGACTAGACAAAAAAGAGAAAAAAGAGATGCAACAAGGAAATGAGACAAGAGGGCATGTGAGAAGAGAAGGAGAGGCAAGAGGACATGTGAGGAGAGAAGGAGAGACAAGAGGACATGTGAGAAGAGAAGGAGAGGCAAGAGGACATGTGAGAAGAGAAGGAGACAAGAGGGCATGTGAGAAGAGAAGGAGAGGCAAGAGGACAAGTGACAAGAGGACATGTGAGAAGAGAAGGAGAGACAAGAGGACATAGAGAAAGGAGGAGAGGCAAGAGGACATGTGAGAAGAGAAGGAGAGGCAAGAGGACATGTGAGAAGAGAAGGAGAGGCAAGAGGACATGTGAGAAGAGAAGGAGAGGCAAGAGGACATGTGAGAAGAGAAGGAGAGGCAAGAGGACATGTGAGAAGAGAAGGAGACAAGAGGGCATGTGAGAAGAGAAGGAGAGGCAAGAGGACAAGTGAGAAGAGAAGGAGAGACAAGAGGACATGTGAGAAGAGAAGGAGACAAGAGGGCATGTGAGAAGAGAAGGAGAGGCAAGAGGACAAGTGACAAGAGGACATGTGAGAAGAGAAGGAGAGACAAGAGGACATAGAGAAGAGAAGGAGAGGCAAGAGGACATGTGAGAAGAGATCTAAAATGATCAGAAGAGAAGGAGAGATATGAAAAGATGGAGACACGAGAAGAGGACAGAACAGAAAATGAGGAAGAGAAACAGAAAGAGAAGAAAAAAGGATGAGAAATAATTAGAAGAATTGAGACAAACGGGGAAGAGGAGACAAGAAAGGAAATGAGAAGAAATGGAAGACAAGAATTAATGTCTTTTGTCAAGAGACCTGCGTTTTTAAAAAATGAGGCGAAAAAGGAGACGATTGGACAAGTGACAAAACAAACATAAACAAGATGAAATGAGAATAAAGAGAATGAAGGAAAAAGAAGAGACTAGAAGAATTAAGAAAAATGGAAAAATGCAGAGAATATACAATACCATCTGAAAGGGGTAAGAATGAAGTGAGAGTGAAGAAAGAAGAAAAAATTAAGAAATGAGGAGACAAGAGAAGAGATGAGATGAGGAGAAATAAAGAGAAGTGAATGGCAAGAAAAGAGCAAATAAAACAGACAATAACTTTTCTTAAATTATGAGATGAGATTAGAAGAGATGGAAAGTGAAGGAAAAAAATTATCAGAGAAGATAAATTAAAATAAAAACAAAAAAAGGAAGAGAAAAATACTAGGTTCGAAGAAATGAAGAGAATGGGAAAAACAGAGAAGAGAAGGAAAAGATGAATAAACAAACAAACAAACAAACAGGAGTGACATGAGCCGCAGATGCTGATGTAATAATCACACATGGAGGGATGTGCCCTTGACTCATGCCCTCTGCCCATGACTGGCTCCTTGCGCCCCGACATCATGTTGTGTCTTTACTCAATGATGACATTCTGATGATTTGTTCGAGTTTATAATAATTCTTACACATTTTAGACACATTTTAAACATACTGTATAAATGTATGATTTAACAGAGGGCGGGGTCAGAAGGAGCTATGAGGACGTGTTCAGTGTTGTTCACTCTGGTGACGGGCTCCTACTGTATCTGTGTGAGGACTCACGTGGGTTTGGGGTTGCCGCTAGCTTCACACCGCAGAGACACGTCGTCTATGTAGAAGGCTGTGTACGATTGCGACTGTAGTGTGATCAGGGGAGGCTCTTTCACTACACACACACACACACACACACACACACACACACACACTACTTAGAGAAACTTTTGTTAAATCTCGTGAAAACAGTGATGGCGTAGGGGAGAGCGATATGATGAACGATTGTTTCTAATATGTGTTGCACAATATACAAAAATAACCCAAACATTATGTTTTGTGTTTGGGTTATTTCTGTATAAATAAATAAACAAATTATAAATATACAATTTAAAATTAAATTATAAATTATAAAACTAAAAATATATAAATATATATTTTTTATAAATTAAAAAATATTTTTACATTTATAATAAAAAATATATAACAATAATTACTTACATTTATTTTGACCACAAAAATACACATAAATTAATCAATTTAATTTCAAATATAAATGGTACAAATATTATTTAAAATCTTATTATTAAGTGCAAAAGAATTAACACCATATCTTCTGGCAGTCTATCTATCTATTTATTTATTTATTTATTTATTGTATGGTAACCTTTTTTATTTATCGATGTTCATATCGTCATATCGCCCAACCCTATGCTGGACACTTTGCTTCAAAATCCAAATGAGACTTTGAGAGAAAAAGAAAAAAGAGAAAGGAATACACTCACGGTCAGAAATGTTATCTGTCAGGCCAGTGGACGCCAGAAGGAAGAAATAGAGAAAGAAAAGGTTACACACACAAATCATTCCCGTACCATGCACCTGAGCAGAAGGGACTAGGACATTTAAAACACACAGACGAGTCGACTGCGGGGATGGAATCAGTACGAGATATTAATCATTAAGCATTAATAACACAGTTGTAATTATTACCATCACTTATCACAATTAGTTTTAATATCATTTTAATGTTATATTAACTCAAATAAACCACAGCAGCTTGTTAATGATTACCTTGGTTAATGAGCAATGGTTAATTGTTTTATTACAATACATTTCGAGACATCGAACACATTTAGTTAGTAAGAGAGAATATAGTAAATATTATAATGTATGAATTGGACAAGAGGTATCCGACGAGTGGTAATAATAGTGCATAACATCACCGTGCTGTCAGATTATATCATTACCACTCGTGTGATACCTCTTGTACCTCAAAAAAAGTCCCAGAAGCACTTTCAGCAATTTTCATTAATTCCACTAACTGTTGGTTGCCAGCTCTGCCTGTGGTGTGTTAGTTAGTTCTGCCGGGCACGGGTCAAAATAACCAAACAAATGTACATTTCTGGGTTTTGGCAGATGCCCTTATCCAGAGCGACTTCCATTTTTATCTAATTAAACATTAGAGCAGTTGAGGGTTAAGGGCTTAAGGTTGCTGGTGCTGGGGTTTGAACCTGAGACCTTCTGATCTGTAGTCCAACACCTTAAGCACTGCGCTGCCCCTATATACCCCGAATCATAAACTGATCCAACGAATCCAATTCCAATCTTAGCCATTTGTTACAGGATCTGATATTCATTCACCATGTTGCTCCTGGTATCCAGTTTCTGAAATCCTGCGTTCTGTGTTATGATTAGGTTACAAGACTTCAGTCTCATCTATGATTGGTTAAATCCTCACTGAGCGTGAAATGCGAGCCAATGACAGAGCAGGAAGGCGGGACTGTGGTATTAGCACAGTTTAGTTAACAATGTTGACATTTCATTATTAAAGTTCACTAGGAGTATCAGCATAAAACATGTTCACATATCATTTTAGGTTCATTTTTAAATACGATTGTTGTTAATGAAAATGAAGAAATTTCGAATTTTTTTTAAGAATTCAAATTCAAATTTTATTTGTCACACACACAGTCATACACGGTACGGTATGCAGTGAAATTCATATACGACCGCCCGTGACCTTACACTAAAGGGAACAAAGAGAATACACAGTCAGTATAAAAATAAGTTATGAAATAAAATTAGAAATTAAATAAGAAAACTCTAGCTATGGAAATATAGCTATAGAATAAAATAAAACATTTAACATAAAATTATTTTAAAATATAAGGAAGGGGGAAAATACGGATATATAAATATATAATAATAGAAAATTATATAATTTTACCCACCTTTTGCCCCACTTCCCTATATTTTTATATAATTTTATATTGCATTTTTTATAACTATATAGCTATATTTCCATAGCTAGAGTTTTCTTATTTAATTTCTTACTTTATTGGATTATGTTGCTAATGTAAGTGCTCGTGCATAAATATACAATTTAAAATTTTATTATAAATTATCAAACTAAAATATATAAATTTATTTTTTATAAATAAAAAAATATTTTTACATTTATAATAAAAAATATATAACAATAATTACATTTATTTTGACTACAAAAACACATAAATGAATAAAATTAATTTAAAATATAAATGGTAAAAAATATTATTTATAATCTTATTATTAAGTGCAAAAAAATTAACACCATATCTTCTGGCAGTTTATTTATTTATTTATTATTAAAATTATATAATTTTTCCCCCCTTCCCTATATTTTTATATAATTTTCTATTACATTTTTTATTTTCTGCTATAGCTAAATTGCCATAGCTAGAGTTTTCTTATTTAATTTCTTACTTTCTTGGATTATGTTACTAATGTAAGTGCTCGTGCAGTGATTAAAGAATGAGTACGAAGTTTCACTCAGGTTTTTGCGAGATCTTGCATTATTCTTTCCTCTACAGATGTGTTTCTCCTCCACTGTAAGTTTGCTTGTTAAGGAAATAAATTGCTCATTTTAAATACAACAAGATTGAGACTCACATTGTTTAGGGATTTCAATGGATCCGAAAGTTTTCCCAAACCAGACAAGAAGGAACAGCAGCTGTGCTCGTCTGCTTTTCCCTCTAGTGGCCGATGAATGACACTTCATGCGAGACATTGTTCACCGTCCCATAGAGATACACACACACACACACACACACACACACACACACACACACACAGGTATACAGACAGCAGGTCCAGTCCAGCTCACTCTTTCCTGCTGAGACAGAGAGAGGAAGAAAAAAAGATTAATGATACTGGGTCAGAAAAACAGAACAGGTCCCATATGAAGCCAAAAAAAAAAAAAAGGATTAAAAGCATGAGGTCGGGGTGAAGAGAAAGACAAAGCAGAAATAATATTGGGTCGGTTATAAAGAGTGTGATGTGTGGAATGGATGGAACAAGAAGAAGAAATGGAAAAAATGTGAGGAATAAAGAATAAAGAAGGAGGATAAAGACATTGTAGCAAATGAAAAGAGGAAAAGATGAGAGGGAAGAGAAAGAAGAAGAAGAAGGGAGGAGTAAGAAATATGAAAGAGGGAAAGATGAGAAGGAAATGTCACTTATTTTCTTTTACAATATGTACTCTACATAACAACAACAACAACAACAATAATAATATGCACATCTGTGTGTAAGCAGAAAACAGACACACACACACACACACACACACACACACACACACACACACACACACACACACATTATAATACTCATTCGTGGTGTTTGAGGCTCTGAGAACAGATCCAAGGCTGGTGCGCTGCCTCTGACTGAACATAAATGCAGGAAAACAACAACAACAATAATAATAATCACTGCAAATTATGAAATGTCATTAACTATTAATAACTTATTATTTTATTTAAATAATAAATTCTATTTTATTTTATTTGTACAGCACTTTTAATTTAACTATTAATTTATGTAAAATAAAAACCCTTTAACCAACTGTCTCTCTCTATGCCTGTCTGTCTGTCTCTCAGTCTCTCAGTCTGTCTGTCTGTCTGTCTGTCGGTCTCTCAGTCTGTCTCTCTGTCTCTCAGTCTGTCTGTCTGTCTGTCTGTCAGTCTGTCTGTCTGTCTGTCTGTCTCTCTGTCTCTCAGTCTGTCTGTCTGTCTCTCTGTCTCTCAGTCTGTCTGTCTGTCTGTCTGTCTCTCTGTCTCTCAGTCTGTCTGTCTGTCTGTCTCTCTGTCTCTCAGTCTGTCTGTCTGTCTCTCAGTCTGTCTGTCTGTCTCTCTGTCTCGCAGTCTGTCTGTCTGTCTCTCTGTCTCTCAGTCTGTCTGTCTGCAGCCAGAGATTAGTGATTTTCTAATCTTTTCTGAATCAGAGTGTGTAAAGAGCACATGCAGTCAAGTCTGGTGCTTCAGAGATAAAGCTCCAATTAGACACTTAATAAGATACACGAAACACACACACACACACACAATGATTTGTGCCCTGAGGAAATTGGATGTGAGCGGAGTGTGATTGAGAGAGAGAGAATGTAAAAGACGATCTGAATCTCATCACTGAGTGCAGAGTGACAGCATGAACACGAGCGGAATCACAACACACACACATACACACACACACACACACACACGCACACATCACACACGCACACACACGCACACTCACGCACACACACACATCACACACATCACACACACACATCACACACACATCACACACACACATCACACGCACACACACACACACACACATGTAGAGAGGAAACAAAAATAAAGAAGAAAGAAAGAAAGAAAGAAAAGAAGAATAAGGATTGAAGATCAGAATAAATTAATGTATTATTAAATAAATAAATAAATAAATAAAAAGAAAGGAAAATAAAGACACAAAAGAAAAAAGTAGCGAGGAAGGATGACCAGAATGAATGAATAAATAAATAAATAAACAAGAAAGAAGGAATAAAGATTTAGTAAACAAATGAATAAAAAAAGAGGAAATGAACAATAAGTTTCACAGAAAATTTTACTCTAAATTTTTTTTCAGATTACAAAGAAAAAAGAACAAAGAACAGACAAATAAATAAAAGAAACAAAGTATGAAGTAATAATACAATTTCTGTTTTTTTAAATAACAGAGGGAAATTAATAACTAATTAATAAAAGGTAAATAAATAATTAACATTTAAAAAGTTTTTTTCTGGAAAAAAAACATACACACACACACACACAGCACACACACACACACACACACACACACACACACACACACACACACACACACACACACACTCATTAACCCGTTCAGTGAACTTAAATAATAAATAACGAGTTTCAGACACTGAGGCTCTAATAAGGAATAACAGTTACACTGCACTAAACACAGCTCGTGTCTCACTGAAGTGTGTGTGTGTGTGTGTGTGTGTGTGTGTGTGTGTGTGTGTGTGTGTGTGTGCGTGCGTGCGTGCGTGTGTGTCTGAAAGCACAGACTGCTGAGAACAAACTGTTATTTTAAAATGACAGTGAAGAGAAAGAAGCCCGGTGAGCTGAATAATGGAGTACCATACTGACAGCTGGGCCTCACACACGCGCGCACACACACACACACACACACACACACACACACACACACACACACACACACACACACACACACACACACACCCCAGGCGCTGTAATTACCCTTTGTGTCCCCTGCTGTCACCCTCAGACCCGCCCTTCTACTTTAGTCAATTCCCATTTCGTTCAGCATGCTGTCTCACACACGCACACACACACGCACACACACACACACACACACACGCACACACGGAATCTTCTCCTGTATGCAACTTTTCCAGGAATGTACACACTTTGCAAATTTTTTATTAAATTCCTAATAATAATATGTGATAGCCTGGTACAGCACACACACACACACACACACACACACACACACACACACACACACACACACATTAATCATCCGTGAGAAAGATTTACTTCTGTTTGCATCACATTTTAATATGGATGCTCATTTAGAAAATGGAGTCATGCACGGACACACACACACACACACACACACACACACACACACACACACACACACACACACACACACACACGTCTGCCTTGTTTAAGGCGTCATATGTCAGCCAGTTGTTAAAGATCTCCCCAGAGCACAGTGACAGATGTGTGTGTGTGTGTGTGTGTGTAATACCCTGAGGCAAAAACAGGCAGGTGATTTTTGAGTGATGCAGCGGTGGGTTCACATAGTCCACTTAACACTCTGATACAACATTGTGTGTGTGTGTGTGTGTGTGTGTGTGTGTGTGTGTGTGTGTGTGTGTGGGTGAAACTTCATGTACTCTATCTGACTATGATTAATCTCAGTGCACGTGCTTGCCTGGGTGTGTGTGTGTGTGTGTGTGTGTGTGTGTGTGTGTGTGTGTGTTCTCCTACTGATCAATTATTCATTCGCATCAGCTGGAGCAGTGGGTGGAATGGAAGAGGCGGGGCTACAGTGTAGTAATTTATTATATAACAGCCCCGCCCATTTAACTCAGACATCAAAGTACTAAATGAAGACACACACACACACACACACACACACGTACACAGAGAACAGCACTCTAAAAATAAATTACAGATGCTGCAGTTTCACCATTATATGTATTTTATAATGAGACAGGAAGTGTGTGTGTGTGTGTGTGTGTGTGTGTGTGTGTGTGTGTGTGTGTGTGTGTGTGTGTGTGTGTGTGTGTGTGAGTGAGAGAGCGAGATCATTAGCACACACTTCAGCCGTCACTGCGACTGACCTTCACCTAAATTTAACTTGAATTTGTACGCTGAAAAAACAACAGTCTGTAACATAATTGTACACACACATGGGTGTATGTCTGTGTGTGTGTGTGTGTGTGTGTGTGTGTGTCAAGGTTCACTGCAGCAGTTACCTTCGCCTGAATTTCGCCTGAATGTGTGTGTGCTGAAACAACAACAACTGTGATGCCGTTAGGAGCACACACACACACACACACACACACACACACACACACACACACACGCACACACTAATAGTATCTTGTTTTGTTTGTGTTGTTATTATTTTTTAGGATAGATGAAAAAAAAAGAATAGAAAAGAAAAGAAATGAAAAAAAGAAAAGGAAACAGTAAACGGAATAATAAAAGACAACAAAAAAAAGAATAAAAAAGATAATAAGGGGAAAGAAAATAATACACACAAAAGCACAGAATAGGAAAGAAAAGAGAAGAAAAAAGGAAAAGAAAATAAAGTGAAATAACTACATTATATTATATAAACTATATAAATAGATGAAAGATATTTATATTATTGTTTTGCTTAAATTTTTTTTTAAAAGAAAGCAAGGAACCCTTCTTTATAAGTTTCCCGGAAAAAGTCTTTGTGTTGCTGTTGAATAAATGAAAGAAATTGCTTTGTATGTGGTGTCAAACAAAAATAATGCAGACACACACACACACACACACACACACACACACACAACTCCCGAAAGCATCATCCAGGGAGGGATGGGAGTTCTGATGCGGGAAATCCCTTGCTTGGTTACCATGGCAACAAGGGTTCCCTCGGCGTTACCTGCGCCATGTCGGAGTGAGAGAACTCGCTAATCTTCAGCGCTAACTTCGCTGCATCTGCTTCACAAACATACTGCATTATACTTACGCTAGAATGACTTTACACACACACACACACACACACACACACACACACACACACACACACACACACACGTTTATCTCATTCTGCCGAGACACCTGGAGGCCTGGATCTATTTCTTTAAGTACAGTTTGTTTGTTTGTTAGTTATGCTCTATGTCCAATTGTGCTCAGTGTGTGTGTGTGTGTGTGTGTGTGTGTGTGTGTGTGTGTGTGTGTGTGTGTCAGTACACTCATCGTGAGCATGATACTGGCTTTGCACTGCATTGTATACTACATTCCATTTTGAACTGGTTTTCCACTGGTTAGTGAACCACAAACATCTTTAATGGAAGAAAGATGAAGTTTTTTGTAAGGGACAAAATGATTCATACAGCACACCTAATGTTCCTTTTTTAAAGTCTAACCTTCAGCAGAAGGTTTTTGGTCGCCATCATCAAGCTTCTGGCCGGATGGTTGACGTCTCTTCTTGGCAGGAACGCT
Source organism: Clarias magur (assembly GCA_013621035.1). NCBI lineage: Eukaryota > Metazoa > Chordata > Actinopteri > Siluriformes > Clariidae > Clarias > Clarias magur. The sequence goes on along the minus strand of QNUK01000434.1, from coordinate 276,666 downwards.
AGTGTTTAATTAAATTTCTTGGTTTCCTGGCACGGACCTGACTTTTAATGATGCCACAGAAATTTTCAATAAAGTTAAATGCTTCAAGTGCTTAAAGGTTTTCTACTTCACCCGTTCCACAACCAGCTTTGATGTGTGTTTGAGGTCACTGTCCAGCTAGAACACTCAATTTTGTCCAAGTTTCGACTTTCTACCTGGAGAATTCTGACGTAGTCATTCTTTATTCCAGACACTTCAATGCATCAGTTCCATTGGCAGCAAAACAACCCCAAAGCCTGATGCCACCCTCCCACCACCACCACCACCTTCCCATCACCCTCTCATCACCACCATGCTCAACAGCTGCTACAGTGTAATGCTTCACCTTCACTCCTCCGAACACACAGCTCAGGTCAAAACTTTTCTCCAGGACACTTGAACTTTTGCCAACTTGAAGATGTGGATTTTGGAACAGTGGTGCTTCTTTATTGGACGGCAGCTTTCCGTCCAAGGTGATATAAAACTCATTTGATAGTATAAAGTGATGCTGGTGTTCCAGCAGCTTCCAGTTAATTCAGTGACGTCATTTACATTTATCCCCTTATAGACACCTGAGCAGTTGAGGTTTTGAGGTCCTTGTTCAAGGGCCCAGCAGTGGCAGCTTGGTAGTGCTGGGGTTTGAACCTGTGGCCTTCCAATCAATAGTCCAATACTCCACCCTACCACCCCTACCTAAATGATACTCTGGGGCTTGGTGGTTGTTTCTGACCACCTGGACCAATTTTCTCTCAGCTCAGGGTGACAGTTTTTGGGTCTTCTTCCAGACCTTAGCAAAGTGGCTCCACCTCCCAATAACTCTTGTTTGAATTGAACTTGGACTCTGCAGTTGTTCAGTGATGGGATGTTCCTGTGTACTTGTATAAATCTACTGTCCTCTACTGCAGATCTGGACTGAACTCCTTGGACTTTCCCATTGTACTGTGTGTTGGTCAATTCAATGAGTCCTATCAAGCAGACACTTTAATGTTGAACAGAGTATCTTCCATCATCATCATCTTCATCATCATCATCATCATCATCATCTCTAGTTGCTGTATGTACTGTATAACATTGGCCCTGTGTTGAGTTCAGCAAACCTGTATACATCGTCCTCCAAGTTTTCTTGTATTGAAGATAATATTCCGTATTCCGGCCAAGAAAAAGACTAGTTTAAACAAATCATTAAAAGCTCAATAGGGTCATCATATTTATGTTCATAGCTGCAAAACAAATCTTCCTCCTCATCACTCAGAACCAATATCTTACAGATAAGTATACATATGCACATAGTTATATAGTGCAAAGGTACGGTACACAGTGGCAACCATCACTATGACAAAAGAGGGAGGAGAGATGTCGTTTCTATTAAGCCTCTTGATACTAACTAGCCATGCACATGCTACAGTAGGTCAAATGCTAACATTGTTAGCCTTGATATTGCAAACAGATCTGTACAGTGTGTGTGTGTGTGTGTGTGTGTGTGTGTGTGTGTTGTGGGTATATATTGTGAGTAATGATAGGCTTTGCTCCCTGAAGAGAAAAGCTCCTCCCCCTCACTTTTGTAGCTTTGATGTTAACACACACCTTCAATACGACACGTGCGAAATGTGTGGAAATGCTCGCGGCTCTGAGCTCTGTCCTCGTAATGGAGGGTCGAATGACAGAAAAGAAACAAGTGTTAGGTCATTCTTCTGAACAATACACACACACACACACACACACACACACACACACACACACACACACACACACACACACACACACCTTCAATCGAAGCCAGTAAAAGTGAAATATTGATGACTCTTTTCCTTGAACGGCCATCTGGAGCGACAGAGCGGAACCAAGACATCATAAGCTTATTGCATTAAAGATCATGAGGAATGACCTTCAGTCTCTCTCTCTCTCTCATCTGTCTTTATCTCTCTGTTTATCTGTATCACTTTTTCTCCCTCTATCTTTTTTGTCTGTTTATTTTCATTTTTCTTTCTATATTTCTCTCTCTCTCTCTCTCTCTCTCTCTCTCTCTCATATTCTCTTATTTTTATCTTATCACTCTTTTTTCTTCCATCTGTTGCTTCCCTTGCCCCCTCTGTCTCTATTTGTCCATCTTACCATCATGTCTCATAGTCTATCCATCTGTCCATCACTTCAGCTTTTCATTTAGCTGATTTCTAGCACTCTTTTTATTTTCTTTCTTTCTTTCTTTCTCTTTCTTTCTTTCCTTCTTTCTTTCTTTCTTTCTTTCTTTCTCTCTCTCTTTCAACCTGTCTATCTCTGTCCTGTTCTTTTTTATCCCCTGATTATCTGTCAGCAATACAGCGTAGCGTCCCTCTTACCCTGTCCTCCTCACCCTTTCCTCTCTTTATGTTTGTCCATTTTCTCTCCATCTCTCAACATGACTCAGCCTCTATCTCTTGATCTTCTTCTCCTCCACTCCTCAGTCTTTGTATTGTTCATCGTCTTTCTCCATCCTTCCCTTAAACAGTATGTCTTTTTCTGTTTGTTCATCCATCTCCACCCTCCCTTCCTGCCCCCCCCCCCTTTCTCTTTCTCTTCACTTTGCTTTTAGGGTAACCTTCAGTTTGCGTCCTTGAATTTATTTATTCATTTATTTATTTATTTATTTATTGATGAAGCAGTAAAGCTCTTATCATCCTCTTGTTTTCACTCCACATTAATATCTGTTCACACCGAACTAAGGAAATGACCTTAATAAAACTAAGTCTAAGGAATAAAACAAACGTGAGATGTGTCATAATTATTGCCCCCCCCAGAAATCCTAAACAACGAACTGTAACTGGATCATGTTGTTATTTATATTTGACACGTTTAACTTTACCAGAGTATTTAGGGACTCTTATTCTATTACCCATGACTTCCTGTTTCCCATCCATATCTACATTCCATGTCAACACTTATAAGTTATACTGTAAAAAATAAATTGAAAATTTTACGGTAAAAAAACGGCAGCTGTGTTTGCCAGAACTTTACCATAAAAAAAAAAAAGAAGGTAGCAACATTTTTGGTTGTACAAGATTACACTCATTATACTGTATATTCCTATGGATTTTAATTATTTCTTTTTTTTTTCGAGTCTGGCCAGGAATCGAACCCAGACCCTGGTGGTGCAAAGCCACTACACTACTGCTGTCGTTGTTGGACTTCCTGGGTTTCCCCGCGTCCCCCGCACGACTTGCACTCCAACAACGACAACATTTGCGTAGCAAGCACAGTAGTGTAGTGGTTAGCACTGTCGCCTTGCGCCACCATGGTCTGGGTTCGATTCCTGGCCAGGCTTGAAAAACAAACAAGCAGTCAGTAAAAGTAAATAATTGTATCATAATTATTATCCATAAATGTTATCTGGCTAGCGTTTTTTTTCAACAAGTCACATGATTTCCCCTTTCACGGAGGCGTTCGTGATCCCGAACATCCACCCAAATCCAAATAAAAGCAGTTGAATGACCACAGAGTCAAGAATGTTACATCGCAGTGATCAGTGAATCAGTGTCCTTGATTTATTACTCGGATATTCTCTAATAAGATCTCATGAAGAATTGTATGAAAAGCGCTGGGGTGCCAAATTATTGTCAGACATCATTTTGTAAGGTTTGCATAGAACGAATGCAGTTCAGTTGAACTTTTTTTGGTGTATTAAAGGACGAGCTAATATCCACGGATAGGAAACATTTTCGCCAATAATTCTGTAGAATTTCCGAGGCTTACTTGGTTTCCCAGAAGTCATCAAGGCTCCACTTTAAGTCCGATTTAAAGAGATTATTGTGGATATTAATTATTCAATATCGAAGATGAAAAGAAAAGCCAGTTTTCGCTTGTAAGCTCCATAAACAAAACAAGAATCGATCAAAATCTTTAAAACGCCGAGCAGAGGAAATCTCTGGTGAAGGACGGACATGCCGTGATATTTATTCCTTTATTTATGATGCAGATTTGCCTGTAAACGTGAGCTTTGTTATGTTTTACGTCCTTTTTTTTCCCCCTCTCGTTCGAACAACGCCTGATTTAACGCCAAGGGTTTCTGAGATCTGAACCCGTCGGTATATTTGATCCAAAACGCATTGATTTGAACACTTGAAGAGAGATATCATTGTATAAACTAGCCTGAAGCTCTGAAAGTGACTGTGTGTGTGTGTGTGTGTGTGTGTGTGTTTCTCTATAAATGTGTTTATCAGCTCTGTGTAGAAACGTGATAGCTGTCTAAACTGCCTCTCAAAGCGTCCTTGCGTGACCTTGCTGGAGGTCAGTAATCCTGACGGGATGCTAATGTATTCCTCCCCTTTTCCCAGGAGACGGACAGGGAATGAACCTCAGGACAACGGTCTGCTTCCTGTGCTGAAGCTGCAACTGCTCAAGCAGTGTGTGTATTGTGTGTGTGTGTGTGTGTGTGTGTGTGTGGACAGAGAGCATCTCTTTGTTGTACTTGACTGTGTGACACAGCTACTCAACTAGACACATATCTAAAGTCGACAAACACAATACTGTACTAATACTGCTTTTAAAGAAACGTGTATTTTTTTTTTTTAATTCATGTTTTATCCAATGAAGTTACAAGAGAAGACACAAAACGTAAGCCCGCACCTAATGCTAACAATTTCATCCATTTTGCTTTGATGTTCGGGTCAAACCAGGATTTCTGATTGTGCCGCATATCACTAGGGCTTAGAAACCATGAAGGTAGAAAATCTTCTCTGTACCCCGGAGCCATGACCAGACTGCCTGCTTCACGTCTAAAACACTGGCCTCCCAGGAACTCCTTTAATGGCCCAAACATATGGAAACGATCAGGATCATATGGAAATCAAGGGAGACGTGCCAATATCTCCCAGCCGAGTTCCTGTAACGTGCAAGTGGTGCTGGCGAATGATTGTCTGTACAGTTCCCACAGACACATGTGTCTATTTAGCAAGTTGTTGACAAGTCATCGGTCGATCTTCAGGAATCAGTGGGCTCTGTGTCAGCATCCTCATTCACAGATGCACAGCTTCCTTCCAAATGTTTGCATCATCACCGTACCGTGCTTGAAGTCCTCTGTAAACGACAATCGGTCACAAAGTCCCAGTTTGACTTGAACGCCCCTACAGTAATTCACCTACTGTCAGAGATTGTGTTACAGAAAATCAGTCTGGCTTTTCTGACGTCTCTTTTGAAGCCCGTCAGACGATTTCCTCTCCTGATCCTTGCATTACGCAGGAAGTCAGTCGCTTTCACAAATTTCTGTTTGTCGGTTAAATATAAGTTATATGACAAGAAATCGCGCGACGTCATCGTGGGACAATAAAGAAGGTCAGCTGTCGTACTGCGCATTCGTAAGTACAGAGATTCGTCTTCTTGTCCTCCTAGCGCCTTGGTGTGGGGTCGGCCTTTCCACATAAATTTCTTTTCTTCATATGAATGCCACAATTGAGGTTAAAAATAAAAAAACCTGAAATTGATCTGAACAGCAAGTGTGAATTATTCACCCCATGCTGAAGCCGGTGTGTGTGTGTGTGTTGTGTAATTCCGGCACTCCGTCTGATCCGACGTGACAGCGAGGCCCGATGCGCCGCCATTATTTCACACGCACCGCCCGCGTCTTATATTTTTAATGAGCCTCTCTATTCCCGGCGGACGCTTTCCATGATAACTTAATAACCAGCCGTGATCTAGTGCCCCTAAAAGAGGCCCTCTGAATAAAGACGAGAGGGAAATGAGGCACCTCTTCTCTTTTGTGTCTGTCTGTTTTCCCCTATCTTCATTACGACGTCCTTCTCTCTGACAACCTGAACATTTCCAGCCTCATTTGCTCTTGACGTGTCACAACACGCTCTCTCTCTCTCTCTCTCTCTCTCTCTCTCTCTCTCTCTCGCTCTCTCTCTCTCTCTGTCTTTATTTTTTGTCTCACGCTGCACTGATAACGTCCTACACACTAATGATTTCCTTTCTCTGATAAATCCTTGAGATGATTATCATCCAGCCCAGCCTGTCTTTTTTAAAAAAAAATCATGTCATTATCTGCGTACAGCTTCCTGTTTTTAAAATAGTATACGACAAAACATTGTAAAGTCTATCCTTGTGTGGGTTTCTCATTTAAATCTAGAGAGAAAAAAAAACAAACAAAAAAAACGAGTTTTGCAGTATTTACAGTACACAGTGTTTATACCTTATACATGACCTAATTCATAGATTTCTACTTCTTCTTATTTCAAAATCCACAAAATTCTGTCTTTTATTTCTGTCTACTTTTAAATCGCAAGATATTCCTTTTAATTCTGTTTATGTGATAAATACTAAAAAGCAACGTAATTATCGATAAGGCCAAAAGAATATAATAACAAATTATTTTTTTTTATCTATAATATTAACAATGTCTAAAATATATTATTAAGTCTAAAATGTGTAATGCTAAAGGCAAAAAAGAAAACGTAACGTATTTTATCTTCCCCTTGGAAATTAAATTTCACTTTAAATATGCAGTTTAAATTTATACTGTATTTTTAGTTAATTTTATTAATTTTTTTTACTGTTTTAATTTGCTTATTTTATACAATGAGGGTGAACTTTTTTTTTTTCCATTGCTGTATTTTGTATTTTTTTTTTTTATTGGGATTTTATTTCATTTTATTTCCTTATTATTGTTTTTATTGTCCG
>QNUK01000434.1:260000-267500 GCA_013621035.1 Clarias magur | reverse complement strand
AAACCAACAAACATTGAAGCCTAGTGAAAAAAATGCCAGCGTTTGACTGCAATCAGATGCTTAAACAACTTTGAAGCAACTTTGAAGTGTCGGAAAGATTAAAAATACGTTCCAAGTTAGTGCAAAAGGTTGCCTGAAAATTGTTGCCTCTGAACGTGAACGTCTCCAAGTTTCAACGTTCAAAAAAAAATTACAGGTGTTTCAGAAGACATTTTAGGTACAAGAGAAAAATCTTCATTCAGTGATTTTCATGCAGAAACAAACCGAATAAGCGCAAGTGTGTTTGCGTTAATGCTTGAATAAACCGATTAAACAAGATGACCTGAAGGACAAAGTAAAATTCTGAACATGTTGCCCTAAAGGGATGTTCACATGTCTCTCATAAAAAACACATCAAACTATTTTGCACATTATCTATCCACGTACTTTTTTTTTTTTGTCTTTATTTTAAAGATAAATTTAAATGTTACATAGAGATAAATGTTGCTTTGATGCTTGAATAAGCATGAATAAGCGAATTGACCTTAAAGGAAAACACTGTAAGACACTGAAATACCAAAATCATATTGAAGCAAAAGTTACATGTTGCCATTACATGTTGCATGTCGTGTCTAAAAACCCGTTGAATAAACACGTTCTCTTTCATTCCAAAGCTCAGTGGCGTCTGCCGTAGCTAAGCAACCATGATGCGCAGGCTGCATGAGGACGTTGACGTTTATTTCATTTATCGCCTGCAAATTTCAGCTTGTCACGCTGAACACGTCTGACTTTTATTATTTTAAAAAAATGTACAGGTGTTTTGAAATCATTTTCAATTATAAGAGAGAAAAATGAAAAAAAAAATTCAAATGAAAAATGACTGATTTATTTGCCTAAACAACCTAAACAAGTGAAGCGCTTATCTGCTTTTATGTCTCATCCTTTTGATGCGTCAATACTTTGAAGTTAAATCCCTTGCATTAGCTCTGGGCAAAAGGGTTAAAAAAAAAAAACACACCACATCATCCAACATGAAGCATTTCTGAAAAGTCGGGATTTTCCATCTCAATTTAAAAAAAACAATTAAGTACGCAAAGGATACAATGTCAAAATACACAGCAGTTTAGTGAGAGTAATGGCACACAGTCTGAGCATTCAATCCAATGCCTAAACCTTGGCACGAAAAATAAATAAATAAATAAATCAATCAATGATGTGATGGCTAGACAGAGTCACTGACCTTTTCCTTGCACGGCTGGTTCATGACATCCTCGGCACATGGGGGACGTGATGTGTACACTCAGAGCAGACACAAACGTCTCGCAGGAGAACTAGCACATTTCGGCCATGCTCGTCTTAGCTAACAACTGGACTAAACTTCAAAGGCTCGCAAAAGGTGCCGTGACAACGACGTCAAACACGGAAAATTATTACTTTTAGCCTTAATCCCAGGCTGTACCCATCTCCAAATAGGCTACAAAACGAAGAGTTTATTTAAGTTCAGCCTTTTTTTGTTTTGTCACATATCCATCACTGCACAGTGAAATTTATCCAGGGTCAGACATTATACAGTACAGTTGTTCTTGAATAGTTCTTGCAAGAACAGTATTGTGTCGAGTGCATTTGCAAAACCCATCAGGAACCAGGATGAACCTGGCTCTCATGAAGACCTTCCCAGGAGAGCAAGACCAAAACTTCAGCTTCATTTAGAGTCTCCAGCCTCAGAAATCACCGATTAACAACCAGCAACTCAGACTAGAGCCGTTATGAAGCTTTAGAGAGCAGAAGTAGCAGATGTACATCTCAATATAATCTGTAAAAAGGAGACTATTGTATATTTTGGATAAACGCCTTCAGCATTGTTGTTTTACAGAGTAGAAAGAAATTAAAAAGTTAGAAGGTGTGTCCAAAGAGAGAGAGAGAGAGAGAGAGAGAGAGAGAACTTCCACTAGCAAAACAAGAGATGATGAGAAATCTCCCACTCAAAAACACACACAAGCTCAAGAATGCACTCAAGAGGTCACTCGAGATGCTTCAAGTGCTTTAATTGACCTCTTTGCATTTAACCTGGGCTCGCTAAATTGTTTACTGGCTTTGTTGTTTTTTTTAAATTATCATCACAATGTATGAACGTATTATTGCTGCATGTTTACGGCAGCGCTCGTTCATTTGGGACAAAAACAAAATAACAAAAAGACATACAGTAGAAACAGCACGCAGTTCATTTGTGTAACCTTGTCAAAAAATGCTACCATGTTGTTGTGGACTGATTGCAGCGATTATAGATTTGTGCTACCCTAAAAAAAAAAAAAAAAAAAAGCTAAATACTACTGGAGTAAATGTGCCATAACAGAAAGTGGGACCTCTTCTGATAATTTATTATGACATACTAATTGGGAACATTTGGTAGCGTATTCTAATAGAAAGTATCCTTATCAAATAATGCTTTCAGTACATAAATAACATAATGAATGAAACAATTCGTTCTTTGCATATGCAGAAATGTTAAGTAGCAAAAAATGATAGGTCCCATGGTGGACGTGGCAGAGCATCCCTAAAACATCGTACTACCACCACCATGTATGACCTCATGTATGATGTTCTTGGTAGAGTGTTTTTAGCTTTCCACCAAATGTACTGATGTCTTGACTCCCCAGGAAACAGGATAATATACCAAAAAAAAAAAAAGCTTTATTTCATTTTTACCCAGTATTAAACTTATCTGAGTATTTGAGGCAAGGAAAATCTGTAGATCCTTATATTTTTGTGACTTCCTGCATAATTTCAAGGAATTTTTGGTGCTTCTGAGAAGATATCCGAGGGAGTAATTCATTGATTTGTTGGGGTCCCAGCATTAGAAATGACTTCGTTATCCTTTCCGGACTGATGTAGTTCAATATCAAGCCTGGGTTTGTCCAGTCTAATCATTAAATGCTATTATCAATCACTCTTGGTCAATTAGTCGATTGTAAAGCTCAGGGGACAATTATTATTTCTTTTTGTTTGGTGTTTTACATGCGCCCAGCTGGTGATCAGGTTAATTTAATAAATAAATAAAAATATTTAAAACATACGTATATTGTGTTTACTCGGGTCGTTGCTGTCGTCCCAGATTAAACTGTTGCATAAATATCTAAATCTAAATCTTTGCCTGACATTGTATACAAATAGCCTGATTAGTATTATATGTTGAATTCTTAAATATGGCTGTAAGACCACAATTATTCTTCAGGGACCATATAGATTTGTGGCTAACCGTATTAGAACCCGTGGTCCTGCATCGTCGGTCTGTGTGCGTGGAGTTTGCATGTTTGCATATTACATGTGTATTTTTTTTTTCTCCAAAATATGGAAAAATGAACAAAGGGTACACAGGATTGAATGAACTGATATACAAACAACTCAGTGAAGTGTTCATGCTTTCATCGTCAGGGTGTGATGTATGTAGATTTTATCAGGATTTAATTGGGTCTATGTAAATCGGCAATTTTTAATATTATGCTGTGTGTTGTGTGTTTGTGTGTGTATGAGAGAGAGAGAGAGAGTGAGAGATAGAGGGAGATTACATGCGGGTGTGAGTCTGCGCATATGTGAGATGCCGCTCCCTCCAATCCAGTCGCCATAGCAACCGCCTGACTCCTGCAGCACACAGCAGTTTTTCCTTTTCCCCCCATTTCCACCCCCACCGTCCCATCCCCCACTTGTCCACACCTCTGTCTCGCACTCGTTCTCTTATCGTCTGTCCCTTGCTTTCTAGATGGGTAAGGTTAGGATGAGGGTGGGGTTGATTTAAGGGGCGGAGTCAGAAGTCATATGCTTAATTACAAGTTCGGTGATTTCAAATCGAAATTGTAGAATTTAAGTCAGATCATCGTTACCACAAATTTACTTCGACATGGGGATGATGTACTTCATTATTTTACATCAACAATTACATTTCAACAATTAACACATTTCAACATGCACCTTATATATATATATATATATATATATATATATATATATATATATATATATATATATATATATATTATAACATACACACACAGTAACACAGTATATATATTTAGACTTACATATACAGGTGCATGTTGAAATGTGTTAATTGTTGAAATGTAATTGTTATATATACACACACAACATCCTACAGTATACATACAGTATATGTACAGTATATACATAACCATAGACCATAAAAAATAGACCTACATACAGTGTTCTGTTATGATAATGCATTGTGTAAATGTCAACACAGACTCATATGTACGAAATTCTCCTGAGATCCGAGTTCGAGTTCGACCATCGGTGGGTGGCCACACCCCATACTACCCAGCCACTGCATGCAGTGCCGGTCCTAAGCCCAGTTAAACAATAGGACGGTTGCATCCTATAGGGCACCCGGAGTAAAACCTGTGCTAAGTTGTGTGCAGATCAGGGCGTCTACTGTCGTGACCCCTTGACGGAAGCAGCCGCAAGAAATAATGTTTTGAATTATTAAACCATCATGCATAAAGTAAGAGGCGCGTCCGAGCCAAGCCGGAACTTGTGATGAAATTTCTTGTGAATGAAGACGTAAAAGCGATTGACATTTCCAGAAGACCTCGAGCAGAGTAGGGTAATAAGACTCTTAGCCGCAGTAAAATGGTGCAAATGTTTTAAAGAAGGCCGTACATCCGTCCTTACGGAATAGATGCATCTGTTTGCGGGAACAGTACACGATAATTCACCAACACCGCTTGCACATTACAGGAACTCGACGGCGATGGGTGTAGCTGGGAATAAATAAAGCTTTTAAAGCTTTTTAAAAAGTGTTATAACTCTCATAACTGTGTTCCATCATTCCGCAAAATCAAAAAGTCCCAGCTGAACTCGAATCCTAGGCAGTTTCCGAACATGACTAAGAAAATGATTTCTTGTCTGAACCACCATTTTGCTTAGACTTTCTCACCCACCACGGATCAGTGAGCAGCCGTAGGAGTTTGATTTAACAGAAAAGGCCATCATGAGTAAGATGGACAGCGTCTCCTCAAGAATGCACTCAGTACTGTGGCGAAATCTGCGGTGTGCAGAATCATTCTGCCATTTGGATGGTACAGTGTTTATGGCAGATCTCTCAAATGCTCGAGTGTGAAGATTTCCTGGAAGAAGTGAGTAATGTAAACATGGAAGACAACCGCTTTCAGCTCTGCATCAATGAAATATCAGTCAGTGTAGGTCTTTTGAACAGACGCAGACTCAAACACTGCAGGTCACACATTACCATCTTACACACACACACACACACATGCATCGTGTTATGCATGGTATACTGTACTGTACTACATAAAATACCAATGTAATTTATAAACTGTAATATTTCATCGGACCACCTTCTTGCTTGTTCAATGTCAAAACATTTATTTCCATCTAGAATCGAGGCAATTTCTCTCGAAGATCTTGTATTAATGATGGGAGAGTCGGATCATTGCATAAAGCCTTCTTCAGCCCATCCCAAAGATTCTCAATGGGGTTAAGGTCTGGACTCTGTGATGGCCAATGCATGTGTGAGAATGATGTCTCAATGCTCCCTGAACCACTCTTTCACAATTTGTGCCCCATGAATCCTGGCATTGTCATTTTTTGGGGCACATAACATCACTGAACCAAGCCCAGGTCATAACACTGCCCCACACAGGCATGCACTGTATGGTAGACATTAAGCATCATGGGTGCATCACTTCATCCAGCTCCTTCTTACCCTGATGCACCCATCAATTTAAAACTTGGCAGATCTGAGCTTATCAGACCGCATGACCTTTTTCCATTCTTTAGGCTCTATAGAAAATTAAAGCATTTTTTTTTTTTCTGATTAGACTCACTGATAAGTGGTTTTCTTAAGGCTCCACAGCTGTTTAGGTCCAATCGCTTGAGTCTCTTCACAGTGTGCATGTGGAAATGCTCTTACTTTCACTTTTCAACATAACCACGAGTTCTACTGCTTCTATATCACCAAACATTTCAGTGACCTCCGATCATAATCATTCTGAAATATTTGTTTTTCTATCCTTTACTATCCTTCCAGGTTTTGTTATTGTGCTTTTCCGAACCCTACTGCAATCCCCAACCCATTGTTAGTAGTTTCGGGATTCTTTGCTTGACGCAGGTCAGAATAATTTGTCCAGAGTAACATCTTTGCCGTGACCACAGGATATGACGAGGCTGTTTAAGAAATGAGAAGCTCCTCATCAGTTAGGGTTAAATAACTTGTTGCACCTGAACCATATTAATCACTGCAGTAATTATCTAGTGGAAGCCTCCTATTCTTTTTGCTTTATTACATTCAGGTGACCTTTTTTTTTTGTTTTTTTGGCCGGACAGCGTATTATGATCTAAAGATGAAAATTTACATTTACATTACATATTTACATTTAGGCATGTGACAGACTTACAGTACAAAAGTGCTTTGCTTTGAAGTTTCCCTTGTTGGGCAGATGATCATTACACTGGGTTACTAGGTTACTAACTAAGCATGATCAGTCAAACGCTGTTGGGAAGGTTTTTTTTTGTTTGGTTTTTTTTCCCCCCCCAGCTCTAATACGATGCATTTTATTTCCTAATTTACTCCCATTACAAAATAATTCGTACCCCCTTCTCAGCTCCTACTGTACATTTTATTTACCACACACCCATTACAACATATTATACATTATTTTACCATATATTTCATTACCACTCTTACCTCATCGCGACACACGGCGCACATCATTTCACCATGCGCCTTGTTACAACACATACCTCATATATACCCAAACCATAGACCTCTTTTCACCACGTATTACCTCAAAATGACATTAGTTTACTTGCAGTATTCTAGCATATACAGTACTGTGACTCATCTCAACATAATGTATCCCTCATCTCACGGAATATCTCATTGCATCATACTGTATATACATAATACACCATATGTCAACATACAGTATACAGTATATCTCATAAGAACTGACTTTCCCATATACAGTACATTATCACGATGTCACCCCATCACGTCATGCCTTCTCTATTATCTCAGCAAACTACTGTGGCAAGAATTCCACATCATTTTTGTCATAATCCTCATCCCAGCACACTGTATATGTATCTCATTGCAGTGTGAACCTCATTACCCACGCCTCATTCTAATACACACATCAACTTTTTGTCTCATACCGAATAGCTTATTTATAATTATTTATTTATTAATTATTGATTACCAGTGATTGGGATTGTATCTCTTTGCTAAATACCAGCATAATTGTACGCATTGTGTTGTGCATTGTTGTGTTGCACACCTATGAACAAATTGGAATTCGGGAATCCGGGTCTGTAGTATAATTCCGCAAACAACAGCATGATCTGGTGTGTATAATAGGATTACTTTTGCTAGTGTGTGTCTGTGTGTGTGTGTTTTCAATAATGCCACTAATTCCCTCTCATTAAGCTAAATTAGCACTAATGAACATGTCCTAGACATCCACAAACCTCCTGGAGTGCTCAGTATTT